>JARQOD010001305.1:0-102401 GCA_033576555.1 Oophaga sylvatica
TTCCTCTTTCTAGAGAACACAGACAGCTTATCCTGAGGTAACTGTTTCACTTGCTTCAGTTGCAGCTCTGACTAGGCTAGAGCGCTTCTCTTGTCCACTCGTACTAGCCTCCACTTCAGTAATGGTGAGCCACAGGAGCTCTGTCAGATCTCAGTCTTCTCTCCTCTCCCTCCAAGACTAGACTGGCTTGTCTGGCTTCTGAAACTAGAAACTAACTGAACCTCTCTGTCCAAAGACAGGAACTCGAATCCTCCTTCAATCTAGCTCAGACTGAGCTCTGACTAGAATGACTCACTATTGCTACGTCACACTACCAAAAAGTCTGAAATGCCTCTAGTGGCAGTGTTAAGAAGTGTGTGATTGTGAATGAATTTCAGGCTTTACAATTACCTTTCCTGTGCATTTTCCAGGAGACATGTGTCACACGTAGCTGGGCCACACATCCCCCCTAGTTAAACTCAGCACTCCCGGGCTGAAATAGAAAAGAAAAACATTTTTGTTTTGCATATAACATCAACAATTTAAACTCATCCCTTGCGGGAGGTAAGGACTCTTGAACGTTACATTTTGTACAATGGACATTAGAAAATTATCAAAAATACTTTTCAATAAATATATACAGTATAAGACAAGATTCTTGTGGAGGACCCGCACCAAAAACCTCCCACGTGGGTCCTGGGTGGGCTGCAGGACTTCTCTGCTGCAGACCTCACTCTAGGCCACACCATACGGGTTTTTCTTCAGAGGTAGTAAGGCTTTATGTAAAACCAAGATGGGGCACCGAAGTGCGAACTATTTACAATAAAGTTTTTGGGCTGGCACAGTCCACAGCCACACAGTCTTTGCATGAGAAGACACATTTCAAGTAAAATCACATTTCAATCAACTCTTCATAACTTTGTACAATTAAGTAAACCCTGTCTGGGTCATACTAGACTAATTCGCTGGGACTACTCTTGGTACCGAACAGGTAACCTTCCCTTCGTTGTACGTACTGACCTGCGTGGTGTAGTGTCAGATATAGTAGTCTCTGGCCTATCTGTTCTGCGTGCTGGCAAACTGTAATACTGCCTCAACCTCTCTATGGATCTGGCAAGCATATTTGTAGCTGGGCGATGCAGTTCTGTTTCGCCAGGGGATTCCACTTCTTGTGGTTCCGCTTCTCGGGGTTCCACTGGTTGAGGTTCTGCCGGAACAGATCCCTCTGGAACTGACTCTACTGGCACAATTGGTGTGACTGGATGTAGAGATTCTTCTTGCGGTTGATAAAACTGCAGCACAGGAATGATTACAGCTTCTCCAATTCTGGGCCAATCTGCAGGTAAATCTCCCAAATCTGTATGTATGACCGCTTCATCACTCCCTTCCTGATTGACAACAGGTTCTTCCTCACGAAGCTTTAATGGGTCCGGACACAACTTTAGATGATCTCTAGACACAGTTGCAGTCGTTTTTCCTCCATCCTTGCTTATTATGCACGTCTTCTTGTTATCAAACCTTGAACTCTGTATGATGTAAAGGTACTGCCACACTACACAATCCCGCTAGCGATCTCGTTAGCGTCGCATACTAATGAGATCGCTAGCGGGATTGTTTCTATATCGCTAGTAGCTACCTATTTTAGCGATGTCGTTAGGACGCTATCGCGGTTAGCGATCTCCTTAACGACTTTAGCGGTACAAAAGTACAGCTAAATCGCTAAAAAAGGTGCCACACTCAGCGATTTGATACTTACCAGCGGGGCGCCAGCGACGAAAATAGGGTCCGGAACGATCGCTGTGATGAACGACATCACAGCAGGGGCCTCGTCGCTGGTAGATGCCGCACACAACAACATCGCTAACGGGATCGCTAAATAGTGACGTTTTTTAGCGATCCCGTTAGCGATGTTGTTTAGTGTGGCATACCCTTAAGGCTCTCTTTCCCACTGATCGTCAAGTTTGTGTAGCCTCCTCTTTCTTTTTAGTACGATTTCACCAGGTGCGAAAGGTTCAGCTGGCGCACTTTTATTGTAACGATCTGCTTGTTTATCCCTGAATCGATTGAGACTTTTCTCAACACAGGCCTGTACTTTTCTGTACTGTTCCTGTCTGTTTGTGTCCCAGTCTCCAGTAGTTACGTCCGCTTCCGGCTCTACAACTCCAAGCTCTAGATCCATGGGCAGCTTTCCTGGTCTTGCCCGCATGAGATAGGCTGGGGTGCAGTTGGTGGAACTTACCGGTATGTGGTTGTACAGGTCTACCAGGTCAGGTAACAAGTCTGGCCACTGATTTCTTTCCTCCAGTGGTACAGACTTAGTAAGTCAATGACAATGTGATTCATCTTTTCACAAAGGCCATTGGTTTGAGGGTGGTACGGTGTTGTTCTGATCTTCTTACACCCGTACAAGTGACAGAACTCTTTGAATAATTCGGCCTCAAGGGCTGGGCCTTGATCAGTTAGCACCTGCTCCGGATATCCGTATGGTCTGCAGAAACTTGCTTGGAAGGTCTTTGCTGCTGTCTCTGCTGTCAGATCTTTGACAGGGGCAACCACCAGGAATTTGGAATAGTGATCCACCATGGTCAGGGCATATGAGTATCCCGACCTGCTTGGTGACAACTTGACATGGTCCAATGCCACGATCTCCAAGGGACGAGTCGTCTGGATAGGCTGCAGGGGTGCCTTCTGACTACTATAGTCTTTCCGTCTGAGGCCACAGGGTCCACAGTTCCGGCACCACTTCTCGATGGAGCTGCGCATCCCTACCCAGTAGAACCGACACTTCAACAGGGTCTACAGCTTTTTCCAGCCAAAGTGTCCCGCTTGATCGTGGTAGGCTTCTAACACCATTTGGATGTCTGCTCTGGGTACCACTATCTGCCAAACCATCTCATGGGTCCTTGGGTCGACGTACCTCCTGCACAGCTTCTCACGGTAGATGAACAACAGGCTTCTCTCGTTCCACAGCAGCCTTGCTGGTATAGGTGCGTCTTTCTCTAAGGAGGAACCTTCCCGTCTTATCAGCTCCTTGATACGGCTGACCACTGGATCGCTGTCCTGAGTCTCCTTCCAGCTGTGGTGAGGTAAAGGGTTTAACGTCTTACCACACCGCTTCCTGTAGGCTCGTTGCTCATGGATCATCCCATTTCTGTGGAATGCAGGTAGCTCAATCTCTTCCAGGTCATCCGATTCTTCCTCCGTGTCGGATTCATGCGGCATTCTGGACAAGGCGTCAGCGTTGGCATTTTTACGGCCCGCCCTGTACTTGATGGTAAATTGATAGTTTGACAGCTGAGCCATCCAACGTTGCTCCATGGCTCCCAGCTTGGCTGTTTCAAGATGCGTCAAGGGGTTATTGTCTGTGTACGCAGTGAATTTGCTGGAGGCTAGGTAATGCTTGAATCTTTCTGTAATGGCCCAGACCAGCGCCAGGAACTCCAACTTGAAGCTACTATAGTTCTCTGGGTTTCTCTCAGTCGGCCGGAGCTTCCTGCTTGCATATGCAATGACTTTTTCTTGGCCATTTTGCTTCTGACTGAGGACAGCTCCCAATCCTTCGTTGCTGGCATCAGTGTACAGCAGGAACGGTTGGCTGTAGTCAGGGTAAGCTAGGATCTCCTCACCTGTCAGGATCTCCTTCATCTCTTTGAACGCCTCAGCTTGTTCTTTACCCAGTGGAATGGAGGATTTCTACTCTTGAGGGGTTGTCCTACCAGGAGGTCCTGCAGAGGCGCTGCTTTCTTGGTGTAGTCCTTTACAAACCTCCGGTAGTAACCTGTCAGTCCCAAGAACTGGCGCACCTCCTTGAGATTTTTCGGCTCCGGCCACTTCTGGATGGCCGTGACCTTCTCGGGGTCCGGCGCTACTCCTTCTGAGCTGACAATATGTCCCAAGTACTGTACCTTTCGTTTGAGCAAATGGCACTTTGAAGGCTTCAGTTTCATCCCATACTTGGACAGTGACTCGAATACCTCTGCCAGGTGCTTCAGATGATCCTCATATGTCTTGGAGTACACAATTACGTCATCCAGGTACAGCAACACGGTTTCAAAGTTGAGATGTCCCAGGCAGCTCTCCATCACTCTCTGGAATGTTCCTGGGGCCCTGCTGAGTCCAAACGGCATTCTGTCAAACTCACAGAGTCCCATTGGGGTGGTGAAAGCTGTCTTCTCCCGATCCTCCTCAGCCACAGCTACTTGCCAGTACCCACTAGTGAGGTCGAGGGTGGAAAAGTAGTTAGCAGTTTTCAAAGCAGCTAAGGATTCCTCAATGCGTGGTAATGGGTATGCATCTTTATGTGTTATGCGATTTACTCGTCTGTAATCTACACACATTCTCATGCTTCCATCCTTTTTCTTAACTAGGACTAGAGGTGCTGCCCAGGGACTACAACTATCCCTTATCACCCTGCTTCCTTCATGTCACGCAACATTTCCTTAGCTTTCTGATAGTGTGCTGGAGGTATAGGCCTGTACCGCTCTTTGATGGGAGGATGACTGCCTGTAGGGATATGATGCTGTACTCCCTTAATTGTCCCAAAGTCAAGTGGGTGTTTGCTAAATACCTGTGCGTACTCCTGTACCACCCGTAGTACTCCCTGTTTCTGGTGGGCGGGAGTGGTGTCTGTCCCGACATGGAGCTGCTGACACCAATCCTCCACCTGCGTTGCTGGATCATTATCCTCCGCTGGTTGGCGGGAGGCTAAGGACTCTGTTGTGAGAATAGAGTTGTTATCTACGGTATGTAATTTAGCAACAGTGGCATAACGTGGTAAATTTACTTCATCTTCTCCCCAGTTGAGAAGTCGTACTGGTACTCTCCCATTTCTTACTTCCACTACCCCTCTAGCAGTCAAGAGTGTAGGTCTGTGCTCTGAACAATGGGGCTCTACTACTGCTTGGTAGTTCTGTCCTCTCAGACCTATTGCTGCTCTACACCATATTAGCATTTCACTCATTGGGGGTATCACAATGGGGTTCGGGTCCGTTACCCGTACATTACCAATTTCACCACGGTCAGTTTCACTTGCTGCTGGCACATCAGGGCCCGGATCTCCCTCTGGATCACTCCCTTTTGCTTTGGCTTGGCAACTTCAGCGAGCTGTTGGAGCAAAAACACAACTTCTCCCAGACAGTTACTAATAATGTTAGTACCTAAAACCACATTTAAACCATTTTCCTCATTTACAGTCCTTACTACTAAGAGTCCCTGGTCCTTCAGCTCCACTCTGCCCACCTTTACGTCCACGTTTTTGGCTCCTAGTATATCAATAGGGAGACCATTAGAGGCGTACACAGCAAAGTCAGGACTCGGGGGCTGGAGACTGTCCATGGACCAAAACTTATTATAAAGGACATCAGGTATGATGGTCACCTGAGATCCAGTGTCCAGCAGTGCAGGGATTGCGATCCCGTCCAGGATGATGGACAGGTAGGGTCTTCCTCCCACAAACCTGCGGTTCCAGTCTAAGGGGCCTGATGAGTCTACTCCTGGGTGTTGGCCCTCGGACCCAGGATCTGCTCGTTTAAAGGACACTGTTGGGCTAGATGACCTTTTCTGTTGCAACGGTAGCAGACGATCTCTCGGCGAGGATGGTGCTGATCAGGGGTCGCTCCTGGGGGTGGCGTTGTTCTCCTCCGATGGGGCGACGTCCTCCTTTTCCTCCGGTTCATCCAAGGAACATCCTCTGGGCAGTCGGCTAGCAGGATCTTTCCTCCTTCTTCCTTCCGCAGTTGCAGGGCACTCATTACAGTGGCCAGGTTTTTAGTCAGCTGGCGCACTTCTGAAAGCAATCAGTCCAACTCAGTAGGGGGCGCCACCTGCGTTTTGGCTTCTGCCACCAGCGGGGGAAAGGTGGATGTTACCGGCTTTAGAGTGGCTTCACCCGGGTAATACTGGGTTGCCATCTCAGGCTTTTCCAGGGGCCGCAGTCCTTTTATAGCCATATCTTTAAGGGCATCAAAGGTTGCATCAGGATGATCCAAGGACCACCAGTGCACAGTCCTGCCTTCCGCTTGGGACCTCAGTCCCCGTACAAATTGTTCCTTCAACATTTTGCTTTCATCAATGGCACTTATAGGGTTAACCTGTTTGAGAGCTCGCAGGGCCCCTGTAGTCGGCAGGCGTAGTCTCTAATGCTGTCATCTGATTTCTGGGAACATTGATAAAAACTCATCCGGAGATCTGTTTCAGTGCGGTCCTCAAAGATAGTCTGTAGCTTTAAGAAAATTGCATGCACTGACTCCTGGTCTGCAGCTGACCATGTCTCTACTTCTCTCTCAGCAGCACCAGTTAGTTGCCCTATTACTACTGCAGCTCTTTGCTTTTCTGTCATAGGATACATGTCCATTATGCTGCATATTTTCCGTTTGAATCCGGGCAGGGTGTCTGGCTTACCGCTGTACTGAGGGAGCCACTTTGCTCCAGGCAGGTATGGCAGCGTTAGCGGTACTATTGGGACCACAGGAACAGGTGAGGGGCCAGCATTTCCATCCTGCGCTGCAGCGCCAATTGGTAAGTCATTGGGGCTGCCGGCCGGGGCCGCGCTGTCGGCTGGCTGCTGCGACATGTCTGCGCCCCCCTAGTTAATCTTGGCCTACCTTTTCTGAAGGCTGCAGCTTTGCAGGCACTGCGGTGGAGACAGGACCTGTGTTGCTGGCGCTCTGATGTCAGAGCGTTCGCTGAAGCTCTCTACAGGACCTGCCGCCGCGTCAGCGTTGGGGCCGTGTTCAGGACTCAGCGCGCTTTTGCAGGTACGCCCACGAATGCACGCCCACCTTCTTCACCAGCGCCTCAGGGCGCGAATATGGCGCCAAAAATCACCAAAAACTGCACACAGGACTCGCAGATTGTAAGCTTCGGATCCTGTTCGTGACGCCAAAGATGACGCGCACCACATGTGTGTACCAGGGCTATGGGGTACTCGGCACCAAGCCCATGGAAGTCTATGGGGAATGTCACTGGCAGCAGAGCTCGGTCCGTGGCCCTGGGCGGTCATGCAATGGGGAATATTTACAGGGGATTGTAATAATTGTTCGTGACGCCACCTGTGGTTTCTGATCAATTTGACCAGCGCTGCAGGGTGAATCTCTGAGGGGATGTTATGGCAGCTAGATGTTAAATCCCCCACAGGTGGGACTGGTCCCTCAAAGTCTCTGGTGGTGCAGGGTACAGATAAGAAGTCAGTCACACACAATGCAGTCTCTTTCCATACCTTTACTTGTAGATGTTGCAAGTATGTCCCGGGAAGCTGGTCAGGTTGGAGAATGCACATTCAGGGAATTGCTGAGCAGGTTTGAGGCCTCCTTTATCCTTAATGTGTATGTGAGTCCTAACTTGCATAAAGTCAAGTTTAACTCTTAATGCAACAGCTACGCCCGGTCGACATTGTGGTAGAGCCTTCTCTGTCTCTGATAATCAGATGTTGGCAAGAACGAAGTCCTTACTTTTGCAGCGTCCCGCTCAAAGTCCCTGTTCTCCCTGACTCCAGTTACGTATCGGCACTTAGGGCTACCTTCTGCGACTTGAAGTCCAGCAAGGCCTCCGGTGTATCTTATTACTAGACGTAAAGTTCTAGCAACACTTCGGACCCCGGTGTCCGGATAACTAAGTGAAGGTGATCTGTCACCTAGGTCACTTGTCCTTCTTTTACCACTCGCCTGTCGCCCTGCTCTTGCCCTTAACATAAGCACGGTAGCAGTGGTGTAGTCGTAAGCTTTCCTTCCAGTGCTCACTGACCTGTTCTCAGTTGCCTCGTTCTAATAACTGCAGTGGTTCCTTTCCTTCCTTCCTTCCAGACCCTGTCCAGAGCAGCTCACAGGACGATTCGTCAGACTGTATACACACTGTAGCTCCGAGAGTCACTTTCCTCTTTCTAGAGAACACAGACAGCTTATCCTGAGGTAACTGTTTCACTTGCTTCAGTTGCAGCTCTGACTAGGTTAGAGCGCTTCTCTTGTCCACTCATACTAGCCTCCACTTCAGTAATGGTGAGCCACAGGAGCTCTGTCAGATCTCAGTCTTCTCTCCTCTCCCTCCAAGACTAGACTGGCTTGTCTGGCTTCTGAAACTAGAAACTAACTGAACCTCTCTGTCCAAAGACAGGAACTCGAATCCTCCTTCAATCTAGCTCAGACTGAGCTCTGACTAGAATGACTCACTATTGCTACGTCACACTACCAAAAAGTCTGAAATGCCTCTAGTGGCAGTGTTAAGAAGTGTGTGATTGTGAATGAATTTCAGGCTTTACAATTACCTTTCCTGTGCATTTTCCAGGAGACATGTGTCACACGTAGCTGGGCCACACATGTACCAAGCGCAGCTGGGCCACACATATGTACTCCATCCTGATTGTATATGTCCCCTGTTCTGCAGCTGCTTCTACAGAGCAGGCACTACTGCCCTCTACTGTTTCAGAGTGTGCGCAGAGCAGACACTACTGACCTCTACTGGTTAAGAGTCTGTACCGAGCAGGCACTACTGCCCTCTACTGGTTCAGATTGTGTGCAGAGCAGACACTACTGACCTCTACTGGTTAAGAGTCTGTACCGAGCAGACACTACTGACCTCTACTGGTTAAGAGTCTGTACAGAGCAGGCACTACTGCCCTCTACTGGTTCAGAGTCTGTACAGGGCAGGCACTACTGCCCTCTACTTGTTCAGAGTGTGTGCAGGCAGGCACTGCTGACCTCTACTGGTTCAGAGTCTGTACAGGGCAGGCACTACTTATCTCTACTGGTTCAGAGTCTGCACAGAGCAGGCACTACTGACCTCTACTGGTTCAGAGTCTGCACAGAGCAGGCACTACTGACCTCTACTGGTTCAGAGTCTGTACAGGGCAGGCACTACTGCCCTCTACTGGTTCAGTCTGTACAGGGCAGACACTACTGGCCTCTACTGGTTCAGAGTCTGTACAGAGCAGGCACTACTGACCACTACTGGTTCAGAGTCTGCACAGAGCAGGCACTACTGACCTCTACTGGTTTAGAGTCTGTACAGGGCATCTCTGATCGCGTCTCTCCTCGGTCTCGCTCTGCTCGCGCCTGGGATTCCGCTCACATGATCTGGTGGGCGGTGTCTCATGACGCGGGTGGGCCTGGCTGATGACGCTTTTGGTGATGGCTGCATCCGGTTTTCTCGGCGCTTACATGCGCCGTTCACAATGAGCAGGCAATCTGTTATTCTGATTCTTTTGATCGGATTGGCCCATGGGCACATAAATACCTTTTGGTTACCTTTGATGCCACTCCCCGGAAGAAGGCACAGCGCCGAAACGCGCGTTGGGGAGAGTGGCACCACTGGGTCTCAGGTATGTGTTCGACCGTTATCTTTAATTGTGACTGCATGTCTTTAAAGTGGCGTACAGCTTTTGTTTAGACTAGTGTCACTAACTGCCTGTGACGCGCACCACACTGAGGTGGTACCAGGGCTATGGGTACTCGGAGCCGAGCCCATGGAAGTCTATGGGAGTTGTCACTGGCAGCGGGACTCGTTCCGTGGCCCTGGCGGTCATGCAATGGGGGATATTTACAGGGGATTATAAGGATAGGTAGTTCGTGACGCCACCTGTGGTGTCTGATCAATTGGACCAGCGCTACTATAAGGATCTTCACAGGGGATGTTATGGGGCAGCTGGGTGGTAAGTCTCCCACAGGTGAGACGGGTCCCTGGAAGTCTATGGTGATGATGCAGGGTGTAGGTAATAATTCAGTCACACACAATGCAGCTTCTTTTCATACCTTTTACTTGTAGATGTTTCAGGCAGGTCCCGGGGAGCTGGTCGGGGTGGAGAATGCACATTCGGGATAACCGCTGAGCAGGTTAGAGGCCTCCTTTACTTCATATGTAGGTGAGTCCAAACTTGCATAAAGCAAAGTCAACTCTGCAATCTCCAGCTTTTCTCAATAGCTGTAACGCCCGGCTGACATTGTGGTGGAGCCTTCTAAGTGGTGAGAACAGAGTCCTTCTATGCTTGGCCTAGCTAAAAGTCCTTGTTCCTCCTGACTCCGATTACGTATCGGCACTTAGGGCTGCTCTCTGCGACCTGTAGTCCAGATAGCCTCCGGTTTTCTTGTTACTATGCTTGAAACACTAGCAACGCTTCGGACCCGGTGTCCGGTGATTTAGTGCAGATAATTTGGTACCTGAAGCACTTCTCTGTCCTTCTCCACTGCGCCCTTCGTCCTGCTCTTGCTCTGTTCATAAGCACTTGTAGCATTGATGGAAATATCAGCTTTCTCCAGAGCTCGCTGAGCAGCTCTCAGTATCCTCCTTAGTTCAGCTTCTGTTGAGGTACTGATTAAGGGTAGCTCTGACTAGGCTAGGATGATTCACTTCACCCGTACTAGCCTCCACTTCCTTGTCAGGTGAGCTACGCTAGCTCTGCGAGGATTCAGTCCTCTCTCCTCTCCCTCCAAGTCCAGACTGAACTGGCACTCAACTGCACTGTCCTAAGACAGGAAACTGACTCCCTGATCTGAGCTCTTCTCAGACAGGAAACTATCTCAATGATCTCAACTGTCCTGAGACAGGAAACTATCTGGGGGATGACTCACTCCTGAGCCACCCAGAGCTTGACTGCTGAATGCTACGTGTCACTTCCTCTTATACCCCTGATGGGTGTGTCTGAAAGTGTGAGTGACATGAATGATATCAAGCTTTTGCGGTTACCTTCCTGTGCATTCTCCTGGATTTATGTGTGCCTTACATAGCTGGGCCACACACCTGGTCTTTGGCTGAAAGACTTTATATATAGTCTCTTGATACGGACTTTTGGCATATTATTACTACGGTCGTTTCTACTCCATGTGCATCTTAGCATACTAGTTCCATATTATTATTGTACCTGAGTACCTGTGTGGTTCCACTCCATTTCTGGTTACCACTGTCACTCTTTCTCTTATGTTTGTTTTAAAAATGTTTAATAAAATGTTTCTACTTTTATAATATATCCTCTGTGTGCAACTTTCCTTTGTTTGAGTTGTGCTTTAGAGTGTGTACAGAGCAGACACTACTGACCTCTACTGGTTAAGAGTGGGTGAAGAGCAGGCACTACTGCCCTCTACTGGTTCAGAGTGTGTGCAGGCAGGCACTGCTGACCTCTACTGGTTCAGAGTCTGTACAGGGCAGGCACTACTGACCACTACTGGTTCAGAGTCTGCACAGAGCAGGCACTATTGCCCTCTACTGGTTCAGTCTTAACAGAGCAGGCACTACTGACCTCTACTGGTTCAGAGTCTGTACAGAGCAGGCACTACTGACCTCTACTGGTTCAGAGTCTGTACAGAGCAGGCACTACTGACCTCTACTGGTTCAGAGTCTGTACAGAGCAGGCACTACTGACCTCTACTGGTTCAGAGTTTGTACAGAGCAGGCACTACTGACCTCTACTGGTTCAGAGTCTGTACAGAGCAGGCACTACTGCCCTCTACTGGTTCAGAGTCTGTACAGAGCAGGCACTACTGACCTCTACTGGTTCAGAGTCTGTACAGAGCAGGCACTACTGACCTCTACTGGTTCAGAGTTTGTACAGAGCAGGCACTACTGACCTCTACTGGTTCAGAGTCTGTACAGAGCAGGCACTACTGCCCTCTACTGGTTCAGAGTCTGTACAGAGCAGGCACTACTGACCTCTACTGGTTCAGAGTCTGTACAGAGCAGGCACTACTGACCTCTACTGGTTCAGAGTTTGTACAGAGCAGGCACTACTGACCTCTACTGGTTCAGAGTCTGTACAGAGCAGGCACTACTGACCTCTACTGGTTCAGAGTCTGTACAGAGCAGGCACTACTGACCTCTACTGGTTCAGAGTCTGTTATAGAAACAGGCTCACAAAAATGATGATAAAACGACCAAAGATTAACAGATACAAATACAAATTTTATTATAGACATTAAAATACAAACATCTGAAGGAAGTTGATATACACATAGGTAATCGTGCCATTAAAAAGACGCCATCATCCAGGCATTATACATAACAGCTGTGCATAGAATATTTGCCAAAATCATCAATTAGACAGGATTAATTATCATAGGATACAGAGAAACAAGGATATGCAATATACATATAGAGTAAGGTACATACATCAAATACGCACCCCGATTATATCCCACCAGTAGGCTACAATGCACCGCTATTTATCTCCAGGGTTTACAGGGTGCCTGATACTGTACCAAGACACAATATCACAGATACCAATAAGTATGTTCTACAATTACTATCCCACCATTGGGCACAGTGCCCTACTGTCAGTCTCCAATGTACATATACATAGAGTAAGGTACATAGATCAAATAAACACCCTGATTATATTCCACAGTGGGCTACAATGCACCGCTATTTATCTCCAGGGTTTACAGGGGGCCAGATAATGTACCAAAACACAATGTCATAGGTACCGATATGTATATTCAACAATTACTATCCCACCATTGGGCACAGTGCCCTACTCACTGTCTCCAATGTACATACATTTAGGTCCATAAATATTTGGACAGAGACAACATTTATCTAATTTTGGTTCTAGACATTACCACAATGAATTTGAAACAAAACAAATCAGATGCAGTTGAAGTTCAGACTTTCAGCTTTCATTTGAGGGTATCCACATTAAAATTGGATGAAGGGTTTAGGAGTTTCAGCTCCTTAACATGTGCCACCCTGTTTTTAAAGGGACCAAAAGTAATTGGACAATTGACTCTAAGGCTATTTCATGGACAGGTGTGGGCAATCCCTTCATTATATCATTCTCAATTAAGCAGATAAAAGGGCTGGTGTTGATTTGAGGTGTGGTGTTTGCATTTGGAAGGTTTAGCTGTGAAGGAAACATGCGGTCAAAGGAGCTCTCCATGCAGGTGAAACAAGCTATCCTTAAGCTGCAAAAAACAGAAAAAACCCATCCGAGAAATTGCTACAACTTTAGTAGTGGCAAAATCTACAGTTTGGTACATTCTGAGAAAGAAATAAAGCACTGGTGAACTCATCAATGCAAAAAGACCTGGGCGCCCACGGAAGACAACAGTGGTGGATGATCGCAGAATACTCTCCATGGTGAAGAGAAACCCCTTCACAACAGCCAACCAAGTGAACAACACTCTCCAGGAGGTAGGCGTATCAATATCCAAATCTACCATAAAGAGAAGACTGCATGAAATTAAATACAGAGGGTTCACTGCATGGTGCAAGCCACTCATAAGAATCAAGAATAAAAAGGCTAGGCTGGACTTTGCTAAAAAACATCTAAAAAAGCCAGCACAGTTCTGGAGAGAACATTCTTTGGACAGATGAAACCAAGATCAACCTCTACTAGAATGATGGAAAGAGAAAAGTATGGCGAAGGCGTGGTACAGCTCATGATCCAAAGCATACCACATCATCTGTAAAACATGGCGGAAGCAGTGTGATGGCTTGGGCATGCATGGCTGCCAGTGGCACTGTAAGGTTCTTTGTCTCTGTTGACATGTTCCTTGAAACTCAGTTTTCCGTCGGCCATTTTGCTTTCTGTCTTTTTGCAGCTCTTGCCCTCAGTTAATATGGAGTTTCCAGTTTTCATGTTCCCACCCTGATTCTTCCCTCTTGCTTCTTAAGCAGCCTCAGCTGAGCAATCAGTGCTCCTGAATCAAGCCTCAGTCAGTCTGTGACCTGACTCCTGGAAGCCTTGGACTTGTACTCCAGCTATTCCCTACTGAGGAACCTTGGAACACTTTTGGACTCTGGAAACCTGCTGTTTGGTGAATCCATGTTTGCAGAGGAATTACGGTACAGAGAAGAGATCCTGAACCTGCTTTGGAGATTTATTGTAGTGCTTGAAGTTACTCTGGCCTGCTGTGTCTCCTGTCGCTGTTCCTGCAAACTGTGTGAACTTTTCAGCATGCTTGTATGAAGTAATACAAGTTATTTCATTTCAACCTATGTCTCCTGTGTTTCCTCGCACCCAAGCACAAGACGCTATAGGAACTGTACACTCCTCACCAACTGGTCTGTTGCAACCTCTTCCCACCCCGTCCCGCCCGTGGGGATCCATTTCTATGGACTTCATTGTGGAGTTACCAACCTCTCAAGGGAAGAACACCATTCTAGTGGTGGTTGACCGTCTAACAAAGGCAGCTCATTTTATCCCTTGTGTCGGCTTACCCACTGCAAAACAGACATCAGACTTGATGATTAAGAATGTGTTTCGCTTACATGGAGTACCGGATGAGGTCATTTCGGATCGAGGGGTGCAATTCACTTCAAGGTTTTGGCAAAATTTCTGTGCAGCATTGGACATTAAAGTAAACCTTTCTTCTGCTTTTCATCCCCAGACTAATGGACAGACAGAACGAACCAATCAGACCCTGGAGCAGTATCTCCGCTGTTTTATCTGCCACCTACAGGATGATTGGGTGGATTTACTTCCACTGGCTGAGTTCTCTTATAACAACTCTCAGAGCGCCTCCACTAAGCAGTCTCCTTTTTACTCCAATCTAGGTTATCATCCTAACATTCTTCCTCGATTTCCCATAGATACGCCCTTGCCGGCAGTGGCTGAAAGAATCACTTCTTTACAAAAGAATATGGATCTTCTAAAGGAAAATCTAGACTTGGCTCAGGAAAGGTACAAGAAAGCAGCAGATAAATTTCGTAAACCTGCACCAGCTTTCAAGGTAGGAGATTTGGTCTGGCTGTCAACCAGAAATCTTAAATTAAAGATTCCATCGTCTAAATTGGGACATAAGTACATTGGACCTTATAAGATCAGTAAGATTATAAGTGCTGTTGCTTGTCGTCTTCAACTGCCCAGAACTATGAGAATCCACCCTGTCTTTCATGTATCCCTACTAAAGGCTGCAACACCCAATACGTTTCCTGGACGTTCTTCTCCTTGCCCTGACCCAGTGCTGGTCGATGGTCAGGAAGAATTTATGGTGGAAAGGATTCTAGATTCCAGGTTGTACAGAAATCAGTTGCAATATTTGATTAAATGGCAGGGCTACCCAGTGGAGGACAACTCATGGGAACCAGTCAATAATGTAAATGCTCCTCGCCTGCTCCGCCAGTTTCATCAGAGGTACCCTGACAAGCCTGGTCTGAGGTCATCCGGAGGTTGTCCCTAAGGGGGGAGTAATGTAAGGTTCTTTGTCTCTGTTGACATGTTCCTTGAAACTCAGTTTTCCGTCGGCCATTTTGCTTTCTGTCTTTCTGCAGCTCTTGCCCTCAGTTAATATGGAGTTTCCAGTTTTCATGTTCCCGCCCTGATTCTTCCCTCTTGCTTCTTAAGCAGCCTCAGCTGAACAATCAGTGCTCCTGAATCAAGCCTCAGTCAGTCTGTGACCTGACTCCTGGAAGCCTTGGACTTGTACTCCAGCTATTCCCTACTGAGGAACCTTGGAACACTTTTGGACTCTGGAAACCTGCTGTTTGGTGAATCCATGTTTGCAGAGGAATTACGGTACAGAGAAGAGATCCTGAACCTGCTTTGGAGATTTATTGTAGTGCTTGAAGTTACTCTGGCCTGCTGTGTCTCCTGTCGCTGTTCCTGCAAACTGTGTGAACTTTTCAGCATGCTTGTATGAAGTAATACAAGTCATTTCATTTCAACCTATGTCTCCTGTGTTTCCTCGCACCCAAGCACAAGACGCTATAGGAACTGTACACTATACATGACAGGCACTGGGTCACTAGTGTTTATTGATGATGTGACACAGGACAGAAACAGCCGAATGAATTCTGAGGTATTCAGAGCCATACTGTGTGCTCAGATCCAGCCAAATGCAGCCAAACTGATTGGTCGTCGTTTCATACTACAGATGGACAATGACCCAAAACATAAAGCCAAAGCAACCCAGGAGTTTATTAAAGCAAAGAAGTGGAATATTCTTGAATGGCCAAGTCAGTCACCTGATCTCAACCCAATTGAACATGCATTTCACTTGTTAAAGACTAAACTTCAGACAGAAAGGCCCACAAACAAACAACAACTGAAAACCACCGCGGTGAAGGCCTGGCAGAGCATCAAAAAGAAGGAAACACAGTGTGTGGTGATGTCCATGAGTTCAAGACTTCAGGCAGTCATTGCTAACAAAGGGTTTTCAACCAAGTACTAGAAATGAACATTTTATTTACAATTATTTAATCTGTCCAATTACTTTTGGTCCCTTTAAAAACAGGGTGGCGCATGTTAAGGAGCTGAAACTCCTAAACCCTTCATCCAATTTTAATGTGGATACCCTCAAATGAAAGCTGAAAGTCTGAACTTCAACTGCATCTGATTTGTTTTGTTTCAAATTCATTGTGGTAATGTCTAGAACCAAAATTAGATAAATGTTGTCTCTGTCCAAATATTTATGGACCTAACTGTATATTGCCTTATATTAAACTGTGATAGGTGTTCCCAATCCCATAGGTATCGCACATGGTACTGCATAACTGTCACCACTCATAATGATAACTGCCCAAATAGGGCTAAATAGTTGTCCCAAAAAGTGACCAGCAGACCGCACAGTATGTACATACCTAGATGAGTGTGTCCGCCCCTCTACTGGTTCAGAGTCTGTACAGAGCAGGCACTACTGACCTCTTCTGGTTCAGAGTCTGTACAGAGCAGGCACTACTGACCTCTACTGGTTCAGAGTCTGTACAGAGCAGGCACTATTGACCTCTTCTGGTTCAGAGTCTGTACAGAGCAGGCACTACTGACCTCTTCTGGTTCAGAGTCTGTACAGAGCAGGCACTGCTGCCCTCTACTGGTTCAGAGTCTGTACAGAGCAGGCACTACTGCCCTCTACTGGTTCAGAGTCTGTACAGTCATGGCCAAAAGTTTTGAGAATGACACAAACATGGGCGTACCCACCGTGGGGCAGGGGGGGGCCGTTGCCCCCCCCTAGGAGCAGGGGCGCGCCGTGCCAAGATGAGGCCATCGCATCAGCCGGCCCTTTAAAAGGTGCTTCTGGGCTGGCTGCGACTCACATACTAGACTGTATGGGCTCTTTCCAGCGGTGTGACATCCTTCCCGGGGGCGTGTTCTGCAAAGCCAGGAAGCCAGGAAGAGAAGCCGTGTGCTTGCTGCAGGAGGGAAATCTGAGGTCAGTCAGAGTCCTCAGTGACATAGGAGGATTTATTAATTAATGGGTTGATGTCTCCTTATCTACAGTAATATATACCTGACAGGAGCCTGTACAGTCTATATCTACAGTCTGTAGATATAGACTGTATGGGCTCCTGTCAGGTATATATTACTGTAGATATAGACTGTACAGGCTCCTGTCAGGTATATATTACTGTAGATATAGACTGTACAGGCTCCTGTCAGGTATATATTACTGTAGATATAGACTGTATGGGCTCCTGTCAGGTATATATTACTGTAGATATAGACTGTACAGGCTCCTGTCAGGTATATATTACTGTAGATATAGACTGTACGGGCTCCTGTCAGGTTTATATTACTGTAGATATAGACTGTACAGGCTCCTGTCAGGTATATATTACTGTAGATATAGACTGTATGGGCTCCTGTCAGGTATATATTACTGTAGATATAGACTGTACGGCTCCTGTCAGGTATATATTACTGTAGATATATGACGTACAGCTACTGTCTCAGGTATATATTACTGTAGATATAGACTGTAATGGGCTCCTGCAGGTATATATACTGTAGATATAGACTGTACAGGGCTCCTGTCAGGTATATATTACTGTAGATATAGACTGTACAGGTCCTGTCAGGTATATATTACTGTAGATATAGACTGTATGAGCTCCTGTCAGGTATATATTACTGTAGATATAGACTGTACGGGCTCCTGTCAGGTATATTACTGTAGATATAGACTGTACAGGGCTCTGTCAGGTATATATTACTGTAGTTTATAGACTGTACAGCTCCTGTCAGGTATATATTACTGTAGATATAGACTGTATGGGCTCCTGTCAGGTATATAGTTACTGTAGATATAGACTGTACGGGCTCCTGTCAGGTTATATTACGTAGATATAGACTGTACAGGCTCCTGTCAGGTATATATTACTGTAGATATAGACTGTACAGGGCCCCTGTCAGGTATATATTACTGTAGATATAGACTGTAGGGCTCCTGTCAGGTTATATTACTGTAGATATAGACTGTACAGTCCTGTCAGGTATATATATACTGACAGGCCTGTCAGTAATACGTAATATAGACTGTATGGGCTCCTGTCAGTATATATTACAGTAGATATAGACTGTACAGGCTCCTGTCATATTACGTAATATATCTGAGGCCTGTACAGTCTATTCTACAGTAATATATACCTGACAGGAGCCCATACAGTCTATATCTACAGTAATATATACCTGACAGGAGCCGTACAGTCTATATCTACAGTAATATATACCTGACAGGAGCCTGTACAGTCTATATCTACAGTAATATATACCTGACAGGAGCCTACAGTCTATATCTACAGTAATATATACCTGACAGGAGCCCGTACAGTCTATATCTACAGTAATATATACCTGACAGGAGCCCGTACAGTCTATATCTACAGTAATATATACCTGACAGGAGCCCATACAGTCTATATCTACAGTAATATATACCTGACAGGAGCCCGTACAGTCTATATCTACAGTAATATATACCTGACAGGAGCCTGTACAGTCTATATCTACAGTAATATATACCTGACAGGAGCCTGTACAGTCTATATCTACAGTAATATATACTGCAGGAGCCTGTACAGTCATATCACAGTAATTATACTGACAGGAGCCTACAGTCATATCTACAGTAATATATACCTGACAGGAGCCCGTACAGTCTATATCTACAGTAATATATACCTGACAGGAGCCCGTACAGTCTATATCTACAGTAATATATACCTGACAGGAGCCTGTACAGTCTATATCTACAGTAATATATACCTGACAGGAGCCTGTACAGTCTATATCTACAGTAATATATACCTGACAGGAACCTGTACAGTCTATATCTACAGTAATATATACCTGACAGGAGCCTGTACAGTCTATATCTACAGTAATATATACCTGACAGGAGCCTGTACAGTCTATATCTACAGTAATATATACCTGACAGGAGCCCATACAGTCTATATCTACAGTAATATATACCTGACAGGAGCCCGTACAGTCTATATCTACTGTAATATATACCTGACAGGAGCCCGTACAGTCTATATCTTCAGTAATATACTGTATATCTGACATACAGAGGCTGGGCTGGGGCTGATGTATATACAGGTGCTGGTCTGGGGCACATTATTAAAAGAAGGAGACAATGATGGGGCATATTACTACAAGAAGGGGACAATGATGGGGCATATTTCAGGGTGGAATCTACTTGCATTCCATGCTTAAATCTATCTATCTATCTATCTATCTATCTAAAAAGAAGAAAATTAGAGCAGCACAAAGAAAGAGTCCTGGTGCAGAGCCCCCCAGGCAAATACCAAACATCAATTATAGAAATCCAGACAAATTGGAGGCAGCACACCGTTTGTAGTGAATAAAAAGCTGTTTAATAAGACCAAAAGGCGACGTTTTGGTCCAAACAACAGAACCTTTCTCAAGGCTTGAGAAAGGTTTGTGTTGTTTGGACCGAAATGTCGCCTTTTGACCTTATTAAATAGCTTTTTTTTTCACTACAAACTATGTGCTGCCTCCAATTTGTCTGGTTTTATCTATCTATCTATCTATCTATCTATTCTATCTATCTATCTATCTATCTATCTATCTATCTATCATTCATTTTTTTCCCCAAAGATCAATCCAATTGCTGTGTTTAGAAAGGGCAGTGTGAATGGCTCAGTGTCAGTGTGTGATAAACACGCATGAGCTTGAAGTCCCCCTGCTGAACAGAAGAGAAGACTGCAAAGGTAAGCCTAAAATCAATAAATTGTTTACATAATAGGATTGATCATGGTGGTATTTCTCCTTGTATGTGATATTATTGGTCTTGGTATAAGGAATTATGTTGTGTATGGCGTTCATTTTCGTTTTATTCACATTTTTTGTTCTTATATTTTACAACCTGAACGACCATGGCTTGCCCCCCCTAGTTTTGATCCTGGGTACGCCCATGGACACAAATATTAATTTTTACAAAGTCTGCTGCTTCACTTTCTCTAATGGCAATTTGCATATACTCCAGAATGTTATAAAGAGTGATCAGCTTAACAGCAATTACTTGCAAAGTCAATATTTGACTAGAAAATGAACTTTATCCCCCAAAACACATTTCAACATCATTGCAGCCCTGCCTTAAAAGGACCAGCTAACCTCTTTTCAGTGATTGCTCCATTAACACAGGTGTGGGTGTTGATGAGGACATGGCTGGAGATCAATCTGTCATGATTAAGTAAGAATGACACCACTGGACACTTTAAAAGGAGGCTGGTGCTTGGCATCATTGTTTCTCTTCTGTTAACCATGGTTATCTCTAAAGAAACACGTGCAGTCATCATTGCAATGCACAAAAATGGCCTAACATGGAAGAGTATCGCAGCTAGAAAGATTGCACCTCAGTCAACAATCTATCGCATCATCAAGAACTTCAAGGAGAGAGGTTCCATTGTTGCCAAAAAGGCTCCAGAAAGACCAGCAAGCGCCAGGACCGTCTCTTAAAAGTGTTTCAGCTGCGGGATCGGGCTACCAGCAGTGCAGAGCTTGCTCAGGAATGGCAGCAGGCAGGTGTGAGTGCATCTGCACGCACTGTGAGGCGGAGACTCTTGGAGCAAGGCCTGGTCTCAAGGAGGACAGCAAAGAAGCCACTTCTCTCCAGAAAAAACATCATGGACAGACTGATATTCTGCAAAAGGTACAGGCAGTGGACTGCTGAGGACTGGGGTAAAGTTATTTTCTCTGATGAATCCCCTTTTCGATTGTTTGGGACATCAGGAAAACGCCTCATTCGGAGAAGACAAGGTGAGCGCTACCACCAGTCTTGTCTCATGCCAACTGTTAAGCATCCTGAAACCATTCATGTGTGGGGTTGCTTCTCAGCCAAGGGAATCGGCTCTCTCACAGTCTTAACTAAAAACACAGCCATGAATAAAGAATGGTACCAGAATGTGCAACTTCTCCCAACCCTCCAAGAGCAGTTTGGCGATCAACAATGCCTTTTCCAGCATGATGGAGCACCTTGCCATAAAGCAAAGGTGATAACTAAATGGCTCAGGGAACAAAACATAGAGATTTTGGGTCCATGGCCTGGAAACTCCCCAGATCTTAATCCTATTGAGAACTTGTGGTCAATCATCAAGAGACGGGTGGACAAACAAAAACCTAAAAATTCTGACAAAATGAAAGCATTGATTGTGCAAGAATGGACTGCTATCAGTCAGGATTTGGTCCAGAAGTTGATTGAGAGCATGCCAGGGAGAATTGCAGAGGTCCTGAAGAAGGAGGGTCAACACTGCAAATATTGACTTGCTGCATTAACTCATTCTAACTGTCAATATAAGCTTTTGTTACTCATATGTTTGCAATTATTATATTTCTGTCTGTGATAAAAACATATGTCAAACACACATAAAAACCAGAGGGCAGCAGATCATGTGAAAATATAATATTTGTGTCATTCTCAAAACTTTTGGCCATGACTGTACAGAGCAGGCACTACTGCCCTCTACTGGTTCAGAGTCTGTACAGAGCAGGCACTACTGACCTCTTCTGGTTCAGAGTCTGTACAGAGCAGGCACTACTGACCTCTACTGGTTCAGAGTCTGTACAGAGCAGGCATTACTGACCTCTACTGTTTCAGAGTCTGTACAGAGCAGGCACTACTGCCCTCTACTGGTTCAGAGTCTGTACAGAGCAGGCACTACTGCCCTCTACTGGTTCAGAGTCTGTACAGAGCAGGCACTATTGACCTCTTCTGGTTCAGAGTCTGTACAGAGCAGGCACTACTGACCCCTACTGGTTCAGAGTCTGTACAGAGCAGGCATTACTGACCTCTACTGGTTCAGAGTCTGCACAGAGCAGGCACTACTGACCTCTACTGGTTCAGAGTCTGTACAGAGCAGGCACTACTGCCCTCTACTGGTTCAGAGTCTGTACAGAGCAGGCACTACTGACCTCTTTTGGTTCAGAGTCTGTACAGAGCAGGCACTACTGACCTCTACTGGTTCAGAGTCTGTACAGAGCAGGCACTACTGACCTCTACTGGTTCAGAGTCTGTACAGAGCAGGCACTACTGACCTCTACTGGTTCAGAGTCTGTACAGAGCAGGCACTACTGACCTCTTCTGGTTCAGAGTCTGTACAGAGCAGGCACTACTGACCTCTACTGGTTCAGAGTCTGTACAGAGCAGGCACTATTGACCTCTTCTGGTTCAGAGTCTGTACAGAGCAGGCACTACTGACCTCTTCTGGTTCAGAGTCTGTACAGAGCAGGCACTACTGACCTCTACTGGTTCAGAGTCTGTACAGAGCAGGCACTGCTGCCCTCTACTGGTTCAGAGTCTGTACAGAGCAGGCACTGCTGCCCTCTACTGGTTCAGAGTCTGTACAGAGCAGGCATTACTGCCCTCTACTGGTTCAGAGTCTGTACAGAGCAGGCACTACTGACCTCTTCTGGTTCAGAGTCTGTACAGAGCAGGCACTACTGACCTCTTCTGGTTCAGAGTCTGTACAGAACAGGCATTACTGACCTCTACTGGTTCAGAGTCTGTACAGAGCAGGCACTACTGCCCTCTACTGGTTCAGAGTCTGTACAGAGCAGGCACTACTGCCCTCTACTGGTTCAGAGTCTGTACAGAGCAGGCACTACTGCCCTCTACTGGTTAAGAGTCTGTACAGAGCAGGCACTATTGACCTCTTCTGGTTCAGAGTCTGTACAGAGCAGGCACTACTGACCCCTACTGGTTCAGAGTCTGTACAGAGCAGGCATTACTGACCTCTACTGGTTCAGAGTCTGTACAGAGCAGGCACTACTGACCTCTACTGGTTCAGAGTCTGTACAGAGCAGGCACTACTGCCCTCTACTGGTTCAGAGTCTGTACAGAGCAGGCACTACTGACCTCTAATGGTTCAGAGTCTGTACAGAGCAGGCACTACTGACCCCTACTGGTTCAGAGTCTGTACAGAGCAGGCACTACTGACCTCTTTTGGTTCAGAGTCTGTACAGAGCAGGCACTACTGACCTCTACTGGTTCAGAGTCTGTACAGAGCAGGCACTACTGCCCTCTACTGGTTCAGAGTCTGTACAGAGCAGGCACTACTGACCTCTAATGGTTCAGAGTCTGTACAGAGCAGGCACTACTGACCCCTACTGGTTCAGAGTCTGTACAGAGCAGGCATTACTGACCTCTACTGGTTCAGAGTCTGTACAGAGCAGGCACTACTGACCTCTACTGGTTCAGAGTCTGTACAGAGCAGGCACTACTGACCTCTACTGGTTCAGAGTCTGTACAGAGCAGGCACTACTGACCTCTACTGGTTCAGAGTCTGTACAGAGCAGGCACTACTGACCCCTTTTGTACACTTGCTTTGGCAAAACTAATGTGTATTTAGTCCTGCCAATAAAGCTTCTTTGAATCTTGAATCTGGTTCAAAGTCTGTACAGAGCAGGCACTACTGACCTCTATTGGTTCAGAGTCTGTACAGAGCAGGCACTACTGACCTCTACTGGTTCAGAGTCTGTACAGAGCAGGCACTACTGCCCTCTACTGGTTCAGAGTCTGTACAGAGCAGGCACTACTGACCTCTTCTGGTTCAGAGTCTGTACAGAGCAGGCACTACTGACCTCTACTGGTTCAGAGTCTGTACAGAGCAGGCACTACTGCCCTCTACTGGTTCAAAGTCTGTACAGAGCAGGCACTACTGCCCTCTACTGGTTCAGAGTCTGTACAGAGCAGGCACTACTGACCTCTACTGGTTCAGAGTCTGTAACAACAAAAAATCCCAAATGCATGAATATAAACATGCCTGAGTGCATACAATGATGCCACACCCAAGCTTTTTAAGCTAGCTCCTGGGAAACTAGAGAAACAAGAGAAAGCATGGAGCAAACAGCATTTCATAGAGATAAAAATACAATTTTATTAACAATAGTAGTACAAATATTAATCATCAATACCAATGAAAAATGCAAGTGAAATTCACCTCCCCCAAACATAATACCAATGCCGCAAGTGATATATACAGTATTATAAAGTAGAAGCTAGCGGCAAGACAAACAGTACCTGAAAGATATAGTAATGAGAAAAATATACTAATATGTCACAATTATGCCACACTTATGAAATAGTTATATGAACCTATGCATGAGCTAAGGCTCCAAACAGATGTAATCACACAAGTCAAAAATTGGACATAATGATTTAATCAAATGGGTGGGCAAATTGGAACATTTAGGCTAAGTGCACACGTCAGGAATGTTTGCAGAATATTCCTGAGCAAAACCGGACTTTTTTCGCGGTAAAACCGCGCCTGTTTTTTTGCGTGGATTTTGCGCATTTTGGTGTGTTTTTTTGCGCGGATTTTATGCGTTTTTACCGAGATTTTTCCCTGAACTTTCTAGGTCAATAATATAGCGAGAAAAACGCTAGAATTCTGCGAAATTAATGAACATGTTGCATCTTTTTCCGCGATGCGTTTTTTTCGCGGAAAAAACGCACCATGTGCACAAAAATTGCGGAATTCATTCTAAATTATAGGATGCTTAATTCATGCGTTTTTGACACGTTTTTTTCCCACGAAAAAAACGCAAATAATCCTGAACGTGTGCACATAGCCTAAAGAAGACATATACAGTCATGGCCAAAAGTTTTGAGAATGACACAAATATTATATTTTCACATGATCTGCTGCCCTCTGGTTTTTATGTGTGTTTTACAGATGTTTTTATCACAGACAGAAATATAATTGCAAACATATGAGTAACAAAAGCTTATATTGACAGTTAGAATGAGTTAATGCAGCAAGTCAATATTTGCAGTGTTGACCCTTCTTCTTCAAGACCTCTGCAATTCTCCCTGGCATGCTCTCAATCAACTTCTGGACCAAATCCTGACTGATAGCAGTCCATTCTTGCACAATCAATGCTTTCATTTTGTCAGAATTTTTAGGTTTTTGTTTGTCCACCCGTCTCTTGATGATTGACCACAAGTTCTCAATGGGATTAAGATCTGGGGAGTTTCCAGGCCATGAACCCAAAATCTCTATGTTTTGTTCCCTGAGCCATTTAGTTATCACCTTTGCTTTATGGCAAGGTGCTCCATCATGCTGGAAAAGGCATTGTTGATCGCCAAACTGCTCTTGGAGGGTTGGGAGAAGTTGCTCTTGGAGGACATTCTGGTACCATTCTTTATTCATGGCTGTGTTTTTAGGCAAGACTGTGATAGAGCCGATTCCCTTGGCTGAGAAGCAACCCCACACATGAATGGTTTCAGGATGCTTAACAGTTGGCATGAGACAAGACTGGTGGTAGCGCTCACCTTGTCTTCTCTGAATGAGGCATTTTCCTGATGTCCCAAACAATGGAAAAGGGGATTCATCAGAGAAAATAACTTTACCCCAGTCCTCAGCAGTCCACTGCCTGTACCTTTTGCAGAATATCAGTCTGTCCATGATGTTTTTTCTGGAGAGAAGTGGCTTCATTGCTGCCCTTCTTGAGACCAGGCCTTGCTCCAAGAGTCTCCGCCTCACAGTGCGTGCAGATGCACTCACACCTGCCTGCTGCCATTCCTGAGCTAGCTTTGCACTGCTGGTAGCCCGATCCCGCAGCTGAAACACTTTTAAGAGACGGTCCTGGCGCTTGCTGGTCTTTCTTGGGCGCCCTGAAGCCTTTTTTGGCAACAATGGAACCTCTCTCCTTGAAGTCTTGATGATGCGATAGATTGTTGACTGAGGTGCAATCTTTCTAGCTGCGATACTCTTCCCTGTTAGGCCATTTTTGTGCATTGCAATGATGACTGCACGTGTTTCTTTAGAGATAACCTTGGTTAACAGAAGAGAAACAATGATGCCAAGTGTTATGATTAGGTAGCTGAGGAGACCAGACAAAAACGGCAATACACCAGAGAGGTTGGAATCTACTGGATTGCAGTACCCTGACTAACCACCACAACTAAAGGCAGCCGTGGAGCGTTCCTACGTTGGTCCTAGACGCCTCGTCACAGCCTGAGAGGTTAACTACACCTAAAGATAGAAAGAGGAAAGCTATCTGCCCCGGAGCAGATCCCCAAAGAACATAGGAAGCCCCCAAACATGTAATGGCGGTTAGACAAGAGGAAATACAGACAAAGACAGAAAATAGTATGAGCAAACGTTGCGGCCCAATCTACCTGGACAGAAAAGGATAGGAAGGACACTTACTGCAATCCAAAAAACCCTAACAAATACCAACTCTACTAATTGCAAAAACACCTGAGATCACACGACCTCTACCACCTAAATTAGTTCTCTGGTGTCACAAAACTAAGCCGCAGCCACTGAAAAAACTGGAAAAGGCAAATGAACAAATAACAGTGGCTCAGATAAACTGAGAGGAGCACAAGCCCCTGGAGGGGACCTGGCTGACCTCCACAGAAGTGCAGGGAACAATGCAAAAAGCAAGCACAAAAAATAAAAGCAGAAAATATCTTATCTGATAGCAGAAGATGCAGGCAAGACTCAGCAAGCTTCCAAGTGAACCAGGAACCACAGTTGAGACAAGAACAATTGATCACCGGCAACCATGATGGGAGGGAACCTCCCTTATATAAGACCAGTCTGTAACTCCTGATTGCCAATCCTCATTAAATGGTTCAGTACTGTTTGTAACCACCAGAGGGAGCTTCAGCTCACAATTCATTTCTAACACATTCACAACAGTACCCCCCCCTTGAGGAGGGGTCACCGAACCCTCATTTGGGCAACCAGGTCGGTCAGGATGAGCTCTGTGATACGCACGGATCAGTCTCCTAGCATGGATGTCCGAAGCAAACACCCAAGAATTGTCCTCCTGACCATAACCTCTCCACTTAACCAAATACTGGAGTTTCAGTCTAGAAAAACGAGAATCCAATATTTTCTCAACCACATACTCCAGATTGCCCTCAACCAAAACAGGGTCAGGAGGCGCAGCCATAGGAACCACAGGCTCGACAAACCTCTTCAATAAGGACTTGTGGAACACGTTATGGATCTTAAATGTCCCTGGAAGAAGTAAACAAAAGGAAACAGGATTAAGAATCTCCAAGATCTTATAAGGTCCAATGAACCTAGGCTTAAACTTAGGAGATGCAACTCTCATAGGGATATTTCTTGAGGACAACCAGACCAAGTCCCCCACTTCAAACCGAGGACCATCAGTCCTATGCCGGTTGGCAAATCTTCTCCTGAGAGAGGGACAACCTCTCCACTACCTGGTCCCAAATCTGCTGCATACGCTCCACAACAGAGTCAACACCCGGACAGACAGATGCCTCCGTCTGTCCCGAAGAAAATCAAGGGTGAAACCCAAAATTGCAGAAAAATGGAGACATCAAAGTGGCAGAGCTAGCCCTATTATTAAGAGCAAACTCAGCCAAAGGCAAAAAAGAGACCCAGTCATCTTGATCAGCAGACACAAAGCATCTTAGATAAGTCTCCAATGTCTGGTTTGTTCTCTCAGTTTGTCCATTGGTCTGAGGATGAAAAGCCGAGGAGAAAGACAATTGAACACCAAGCTTAGAACAAAAAGTCCTCCAAAATCTGGAAACAAACTGGACTCCTCTGTCAGACACAATGTTCTCAGGAATGCCGTGTAACCGAACCACGTGCTGAAGGAACAAAGGCACCAATTCGGAGGAGGAAGGCAACTTAGGTAATGGCACAAGATGCATCATTTTGGAAAACCTATCACAAATCACCCAGATAACGGTCATTCTCTGAGAAACAGGGAGGTCGGAAATGAAATCCATAGAGATATGGGTCCATGGTCTCTTGGGCACCGGCAATGGCATCAACAAACCACTAGAGCGAGAGCAAGGCTTGGAGCGAGAGCAAGTCCCGCAGGACTGCACAAATTCCCTGACGTCACGAGACAAAGTAGGCCACCAAAAGGACCGACTAACCAAGTCTCTGGTACCAAAAATTCCGGGATGACCGGCCAACGCGGAACAATGAATCTCGGACATCACACTCTTTTTCCACCGGTCTGGGACAAACAATTTCCCAATAGGGCAGCGCTCGGGTTTATCCTCCTGACACCCTTCCAGAGTCAGTCTCAAATTGGGCGAGATTGCGGAAAGAACTACACCCTCTTTCAAAATAACAGCAGGATCAGATAATTCAGGAGAGTCCGCAAGGAAACTCCTCGAGAGGGCATCCGCCTTAACATTCTTAGTGCCAGGAAGAAAGGAAACCACAAAATTAAAACGTGTGAAAAACAAGGCCCACCTGGCCTGTCTAGGATTAAGTCGTTTGGCTGATTCCAGATAAACCAGATTCTTATGGTCCGTGAGGACCACCACCTGATGTTTGGCTCCCTCCAGCCAATGTCTCCACTCTTCAAAAGCCCACTTCATGGCCAATAATTCCCGATTACCCACGTCATAATTACGTTTAGTTGGAGAAAATTTTCGAGAGAAAAAGGCACAAGGGTTACTTTTAGAGGTCTCTGGATCTCTTTGGGACAAAACGGCACCTGTCCCAATTTCAGAGGCATCAACCTCCACCTGAAATGGCAGAGAAACATCAGGCTGCCGTAGAACAGGAGCAGAAGTGAATCTCTGCTTAAGTTCCTGAAACGCAGAGACTGCCTCAGGAGGCCAATTCACCACATCAAAACCCTTTTTGGTCAAATCAGTCAATGGTTTAACAATAACAGAGAAATTACCAATAAATTTACGATAAAAATTGGCAAAACCCAAGAATCTCTGAAGAGCCTTTAATGAAGTAGGTTGGACCCAATCACAGATGGCCTGAACCTTGACCGGGTCCATTTCAATAACAGACGGAGACAAAATGAATCCCAGAAATGAGATCCTCTGTACGCCAAAAAGACACTTTGATCCCTTCACATACAGAGCATTCTCTCTCAAAATCTGGAACACAGTCCGAACATGTTTCACATGAGAGTCCAGTCATTGGAAAAAATCAAGATATCATCCAAATAAACAATCAGAAATTTATCCACAAAATCCCTGAAAATGTCATTCATGAAGGACTGGAAGACGGAAGGAGCATTAGTGAGCCCAAAGGGCATCACTAGGTACTCAAAATGCCCCTCCCGGGTATTAAACGCCGTCTTCCATTCATCCCCGTGCTTAATGCGAATAAGGTTATACGTCCCCCTGAGGTCAAGCTTGGTAAACCAAGTAGCACTTTTCACCTGGAAAACAGGTCAGAAATCAAGGGTAACGGATATTGATATTTCACAGTGATATTGTTCAAGAGACGATAATCAATACACGGCCTTAATGAACCATCCTTTTTGGCCACAAAGAAAAAACCGGCACCCAAGGGTGAAGAGGATGGTCTGGTATGACCCTTCTCCAATGACTCCTTGATATAAGACCGCATAGCGTCATGTTCAGGTACAGACAAGTTAAAAAGGCGACCTTTAGGGCAGGGTTCGACAAACCCGGGCGCCAGGTCGCCAGTGGCGCCTAGAAAATCATGCCTGGCGCCCGGGGGGAGCGCAGCCGATCGCAGCCGGGTGTCAGCTGATTATCACAGCTGACACCCGGCACTATGTGTCAGGAGTGGTCACGGACCGCTCCCGGCACATTAACCCCTGGCACACCGCGATCAAAGATGATCGCGGTGTACCGGGGCCACAGGGGAGGATCGCGCAGGGAGTGGGCTCCCTGCGCACTCCCGAGACCCTCAGAACAGCGCGATGTGTCGCGCTGTTCCGAGGGTCCCTCCTCCCTGCAGGACCCCGGATCCAAGATGGCGCCGGGGTCCATCCGTGTCCTGCAGGAAGCCTGCAGCGATGCCAGAGCGATTGCTGGTGTGACAGAGTGCTGTGCACACTGGCACACCAGCGATCTGGTATTATACACTGTATAATACCATGTATAATATACAGTGATGTCCCTCCCTGGGACACAGTTAAAAAGTAAAAAAAAAAAAAAAAAAAATAAAGTGTTAAAAAAAAATCATAAAAAAAAAAAATATTCCCCAATAAATTCATTTATTCCTGTAAATAAAAAAAACAAAACAATTAAAGTACACATATTTGGTATCGCCGCGTCCGTAACGACCCCCCCTATAAAACTAGAATGTTGCCTAAAATCTACCGTATATACTCATGTATAAACCGACCCGTGTATAAGCCGACCCCCCCTAATTTTGCCACAAAAAACTGGGAAAACGTATTGACTCGCGTATAAGCCTAGGGTGAAAAATGATTATGCCCCCATATGATGCTCCACAGATTATGCCCCCATATGCTCCAGATTATGCCTAATATGCTTCAGAGATTATGCCCCCATATGTTCCACAGCTTATGCCCCCCTATGCTCCATATTATGCCCCCATATGCTCCATATTATGCCCCCATATGTTCCACAGATTATGCCCCCATATGCTCCAGATCATGCCCCCATATGTTCCACAGATTATGCCCCCATATGCTCCATATTATGCCCCCATATGCTCCAGATTATGCCCCATGTTACACAGCTTATGCCCCCATATGCTCCATATTATGCCCCCATATGCTCCAGATTATGCCCCCATATGCTCCAGATTATGCCCCGCCGAGGACGCAGCGGTGGCACAGGGACAAGTAAATATCGCTGTACTCACCCCTCCGCCGGCGCTGTCTCTGCAGCCTCTCCGCTTCTCCCGGCGCTCTCCGCAGCGCTTCCTTCCTACAGCGGTCACATGGTACCGCTCATTAAAGTCATGAATATGTGCATATTCATGACTTTAATGAGCGGTATCATGTGACCGCTGCAGGAAGGAGCAAGAGATCGTGGGAGAAGCAGGGGGGCTGCAGAGACCGTGCCGGCGGAGGGGTGAGTATGATCCGACATCCCCCTCCCCCTCCCCCGCCGACCCCCGTATAAGCCGAGAGGGGGACTTTCAGCCCTAAAAAATGGGCTGAAAATCTCGGCTTATACACGAGTATATACGGTAATATATCAAAATATAATATTTATTATCTTTAGAAGTTAAATGTTTATAACGTTTGTAATTTTTTTTTGTTAAATTAAAAAGCAAGTTTGTTAAAAAAAAATTCTGGCTCCTAAATTTTTTGTCTGGCTCCTAGATTCTGAACAACTTTGTCGACCCCTGCTTTAGGGAATTTACTACCAGGCACTAATTCAATAGCGCAGTCATAGCTCCTATGGGGGGGCAAGGATGCAGATTTACTTTCGCTAAACACATCAGAAAAATCAGTCAAAAGTCAGGAACATCCTGAGCCTGGGGAGAGGCAGAAAAAACAGGAGTGTTGGCATTAACACATTGGCAGCCCCAACTGGTCACAGACACAGATTTCCAATCCAAAACAGGATTATGAGAGTGTAACCAAGGGAAACCCAGTACAATAATGTCATGCAGATTATACAGCACCAAAAATTTGCAACTCTCCTGATGATCAGGTTCAACCCTCATTATCACCTGAGTAGAGAACTGGGGTTTATTCTCAGCCAAAGGGGTAGAATCAATCCCCAGTAGGGGAATAGACTTCCGTAGGGGTATCAAGGGAAACCCACAACGTTTAGCAAAATCAAAATCCATCAGGTTAATAGCTGCTCCAGAATCAACAAAAGCTGAGAAGAAAATGTGGACAGGGAGCAAATCAGGGTAACAGTCAACAGAAATTTAGTCTGAACACTACCCAAGACAACTGAGCATGCAAAACGTCTTCCCCGCTTAGGGCAGACTGAAATAGCGTGAGAGGCGTCACCACAGTAGAAACATAACCCATTGCGTTTTCGAAACTCATGACGCTGTGCTCCAGAAGCCACTCTATCACACTGCATGGGCTCTGAAGCTGGTTCACAAGGCAACACTATTCCACGCATACCTCTACGCTCACGCAAACGTCTGTCAATTTGAATCGCTAATGACATAGAATCATTTAGACCAGAGGGAGCAGGGAAACCCACCATAACATCTTTGTAAGGTTCTTTGTCTCTGTTGACATGTTCCTTGAAACTCAGTTTTCCGTCGGCCATTTTGCTTTCTGTCTTTCTGCAGCTCTTGCCCTCAGTTAATATGGAGTTTCCAGTTTTCATGTTCCCGCCCTGATTCTTCCCTCTTGCTTCTTAAGCAGCCTCAGCTGAACAATCAGTGCTCCTGAATCAAGCCTCAGTCAGTCTGTGACCTGACTTCTGGAAACCTTGGACTTGTACTCCAGCTATTCCCTACTGAGGAACCTTGGAACACTTTTGGACTCTGGAAACCTGCTGTTTGGTGAATCCATGTTTGCAGAGGAATTACGGTACAGAGAAGAGATCCTGAACCTGCTTTGGAGATTTATTGTAGTGCTTGAAGTTACTCTGGCCTGCTGTGTCTCCTGTCGCTGTTCCTGCAAACTGTGTGAACTTTTCAGCATGCTTGTATGAAGTAATACAAGTCATTTCATTTCAACCTATGTCTCCTGTGTTTTCCTCGCACCCAAGCACAAGACGCTATAGGAACTGTACACTATACATGTGTAATGTATGTAGTACAGTTCATATAGCGTCTTGTGCTTGGGTGCGATGAAAATACATGAGACACAGGTTTGATATAGAAGGTCTTGTATTACTTCATACAAGTGGCAAAAATAGTCACACAGTTTGCAGATACAGAAGCAGGAGACACAGCAGGCCAGAGTAACTTAAGCTCAGCAATCACTCTCCACAACAGGTTCAGGATCTTCTTCTCTGTTACCGTAAGTCCATGCAAACGTAGATCTTTCAAAGAGCAGGGTTCCAGAGTCCACAAGTGTTCAGAGTTCCTCAGTAGGAATAGCTGGAGTACATAGTCCAAGGCTTCCAGGAGTCAGGTCACAGGTTCACTGCAGGCTAGATTCTGAAGCACTGATTGCTCAGTTGTGGCTGCTTAAGAAGCAAGAGGGAGAGAATCAGGGCGGGACCATGAAAGCTGAAAACTCCATATTGACTGAGGGCAAGATAGCTGCAGCAAGACAGAAAGCAAAATGGCTGACGGAAAACTGAGTTTCAAGAACATGTACAAAGAACCTTACATTACTCCCCCCTTAGGGACAACCTCCGGATGGCCTCAGACCAGGCTTGTCTGGGTACCTCTGATGAAACTGGCGGAGCAAACGAGGAGCATTAACGTTATTGACTGGTTCCCATGAGTTGTCCTCCACTGGGTAGCCCTGCCATTTAATCAAATATTGTAACTGATTCCTGTATAACCTGGAATCTAGAATTCTTTCCACCACAAATTCTTCCTGACCATCGACTAGCACTGGGTCAGGGCAAGGAGAAGAACGTCCAGGAAACGTATTGGGTGTCGCAGCCTTTAGTAGGGATACATGAAAGACAGGGTGGATTCTCATAGTTCTAGGCAGTTGAAGACGACAAGCAACGGCACTTATAATTTTACTGATTTTATAGGGTCCAATGTACTTATGTCCCAACTTAGACGATGGAATCCTTAACTTAAGATTTCTGGTTGACAGCCAGACCAGGTCTCCTACCTTGAAAACTGGTGCAGGTTTACGAAATTTATCTGCTGCTTTCTTGTACCTTTCCTGAGCCAATTCCAGATTCTCCTTTAGAAGATCCATATTCTTCTGTAAAGACGTGATTCTTTCGGCCACTGCTGGTAAATGCGTTTCTATGGGAAATCGTGGAAGAATGTTAGGATGATAACCTAGATTGGAGTAAAAAGGAGACTGCTTAGTGGAGGCGCTCTGAGAGTTGTTATAAGAGAACTCAGCCAATGGAAGTAGATCCACCCAATCATCCTGTAGGTGGCAGATAAAGCAGCGGAGATACTGCTCCAGAGTTTGATTGGTTCGTTCGGTCTGTCCATTAGTCTGGGGATGAAAAGCAGAAGAAAGGTTTACTTTAATGTCCAATGCTGCACAGAAATTTTGCCAAAACCTTGAAGTGAATTGCACCCCTCGATCCGAAATAACCTCATCCGGTACTCCATGTAAGCGAAACACATCTTTAATCATCAAATCTGATGTCTGTTTTGCAGTGGGTAAGCCGACACAAGGAATAAAATGAGCTGCCTTTGTTAAACGATCAACCACCACTAGAATGGTGTTTTTCCCTTGAGAGGTTGGTAACTCCACAATGAAGTCCATAGAAATGGATCCCCACGGGCGGGACGGGGTGGGAAGAGGTTGTAACAGACCAGTTGGTGAGGAGCGAGGTGTTTTGCATCTTGCACAGACTTCACATGAAGTGACATAGTTTAAAACATCCTTCCTGCAAGTGGGCCACCAAAAGAAACAAGAAAGAAATTCCTGTGTCTTTAGAATTCCTCTATGCCCAGCTATCTTGGAATCGTGAATGAGTTGCAATACTCTCAATCTGACTGTTTCAGGAATATACAGACGTTGTCCCAGAATCCACACACCATTCTTAAAGACAAGACTTACGTCCCTTGGGGGTTGTGCCAACAAGGAATCCGCATGGTATGCTTCCTTGATGTCCTTAAGTAGGTCTTGATTATGAATCACTCCCAGGAATCTAGAGTCAGGAAGAATAGTCTTAGGAGGAGCAAGTGGACGGGTCTCTGCTGAATGAATCCTAGAGAGTGCATCAGCCTTTCCATTGCGCATCCTGGTCTATAAGAAATGACAAAATTAAATTGGTTTAAGAAAAGATTCCAGCGAGCCTGGCGAGGAGTCAGGCACTTAGCCGACCTGATAAATTCAAGGTTACGATGGTCTGTCAGGACGACTATTTGCTGTGCAGCTCCCTGAAAAAGGTGTCTCCATTCTTTGAAGGCGGCAATAATGGCCAACAACTCTCTATTGCCCACATCGTAGTTCCTCTCAGCCGAAGACAACTGCTGGGAAAAGAAGGCACAGGGATGCAAGACATTCTTCTCACCTGTTCTCTGAGAGAGTATAGCTCCAACGGCACAATCTGAAGCATCCACCTCTATTATGAAGGCAAGTTCGGGGTTGGGATGTACCAAGATAGGTGCGGTGGTAAATTTATCTTTTAGACGAGAAAATGCTTCCTGGGCTTGGGGAGTCCAGGAGAACCTAGACTCTTTCCGGGTAAGTTGGGTGATAGGTGACACTACCTCAGAGAAATTCCTAATAAAACGTCTATAGAAATTGGCAAACCCGATGAAGCGCTGCACCTCCTTCACATTTCTAGGAATTGGCCAATCCTTGATGGCTTGGGTCTTACTTCCATCCATACTAATTCCTTGTGTAGACAGTACATACCCCAGAAATTGAATTTCGGTCCTATGGAATTCACACTTTTCAAGTTTGATGTAAAGATGGTTTTGTCTTAGACGTTCCAAGACCATTCTCACATGTCCATGATGTTCCTCTGTGGAGTTAGAAAAAATTAGAATATCATCCAAATAAATCACCACGAATGTATCTAGGAGATCCCTGAAGATGTCATTCACCAAGTGTTGGAAAGTGGCTGGGGCGGTACTCAGACCAAAAGGCATAACTAGATATTAAAAGTGTCCATAGCGTGACCTGAATGCAGTCTTCCATTCATCCCCAGGTCTAATACGGACCAAGTTATAGGCCCCACGGAGATCCAATTTAGAGAAAATTTTGGCATGCCGCACTCTCTCCAATAACTCAGGGATTAAAGGCAATGGATAACGGTTTCTAATAGTAACCTTATTGAGTTCCCTATAGTCTACGCAGGGTATCAGAGATCCATCTTTCTTCTTCACAAAGAAGATGGGTGCACCTGCAGGAGATGAAGAGGGGCGTATGAAGCCCTTGGCTAGATTTTCGTCTATGTAATCCTTTAAAGCCTTTAGCTCAGGCCCCGCCAGGGGGTAGATCTTACCAAAAGGTATCTCTGCTCCAGGCAATAATTCAATTGGACAATCATATGGACGGTGAGGGGGAAGCTGGTCAGCGTTCTTCTTGTCACATAAATCCACATAGTCCTGGTATACAGCTGGTAGTTCAGGGACTGACATGGTTCCTTTAGGAACAGAGCAAGCTGAAACTTTTGGACTCATCTGTTTCTCTGGAAAGTGTAATTCCTTGGTCTCCCAGTTAATGGTAGGGTTCTGAGCCTGCAGCCATGGTAGCCCTAGAATAATGGGAAAGTGGGGAGAAGAGATAAGCATAAAGGACAGTTTCTCTTGATGATCTTTACCCATAAGGACCCTCAAAGGCTCCGTTTCCTGATCCACTGGTCCAGAGGTCAGCAGGGAGCCATCCACAGTTTCCATCTGTACTGGAGTAGCCTTCTTCACTGAACGTATCCCCTGTTTCAGAGCAAAGGAGACATCCATAAAATTCCCACTTGCCCCTGAGTCGATCATAGCAGAGCTAGACACCCAGACTGAGTTAACCCAGAGTTTGATGGAAAGGAAGTGACTCGACCACGCACCACAATTGTGGATACCAGGTGTTATGTTACGGTAGCTGAGGAGTGCAGGTAAAAAAGGAAATACACCAGAGCAGTTGGAATCTATGAGATTGCAGTACCCTGACTAACCACTGCAACTAGAGGCAGCCGTGGAGCGTTCCTACGTTGGTCCTAGACGCCTCGTCACAGCCTGAGAAACTAACTACACCTAAAGATAGAAATAGGAAAGCTATCTGCCCCGGAGCAGAACCCCAAAGATAATAGAAAGCCCCCAAACATGTAATGGCGGTTAGACAAGAGGAAATACTGACACAGAAAGAAGATAGTATGAGCAAACGCTGGGGCCCAAACTATCTAAATAGAAAAGGATAGGAAGGGTACTTACTGCAATCTCAGAAAACCATGAAAAAACACCAACTCTACTAATTTCAAAATCACCTGAGATCACACGACCTCTACCACCTAAATTAGTTCTCTGGTGTAACAAAAACAAAACAGCAGCCACTGAAAAAAAACTGGAAAAAGCAAAAGTACAAAACACAGTGGCTGGACTAAACTGAGAGAGCAAAAGCCCCCGGAGGGGACCCTGAAGGCCCCCACAGAAGTGCAGGACAAAATGCAAAAATATAGCAAAAACACAAAATAAGAAATTGTCTTATCTGATAGCAGGAGATGCAGACACGACACAGCAGGCTACAAGGGAAACTGGAAAGAAGGATTCAGACCAGAACAATTGATCACCGGCAACCCTGATGGGAAAATGACTCCCTTATATAAGACCAATCAGTAACACCTGATTCCCAGTCCTCACAATCCTCACTAGTACCGCTTGTAACCACCAGAGGGAGCCTCTGCTCAGAACTCATCTCAAACCCATTCACAACAGTACCCCCCCCTTGAGGAGGGGTCACCGAACCCTCATTTGAGCAACCAGGTCGGTCAGGATGAGTTCTATGATACGCACGGATAAGTCTCCTAGCATGGATGTCCGAAGCAAACACCCAAGAATTGTCTTCCTGACCATAACCTCTCCATTTAACCAAATACTGGAGTCTTCGTCTAGAAAAACGAGAATCCAATATTTTCTCAATCACATACTCCAGATTGCCCTCAACCAAAACAGGGTCAGGAGGCACAGCAGCAGGAACCACTGGCTCAACAAACCTCTTCAACAAGGACTTGTGGAACACGTTATGGATCTTAAATGTCCCTGGAAGAAGCAAACGAAAAGAAACAGGATTAATAATCTCCATGATCTTATAAGGTCCAATGAACCTAGGCTTAAATTTAGGAGATGCTACTCTCATAGGAATATTCTTTGAGGACAACCAGACCAAGTCCCCCACTTTAAACCGAGGACCATCAGTCCTATGCCGGTTAGCAAACCGCTGGGCCTTCTCCTGAGAGAGGGACAACCTCTCCACTACCTGGTCCCAAATCTGCTGCATACGCTCAACAACAGAGTCAACACCTGGACAGACAGAAGCCTCCGTCTGTCCTGAAGAAAATCGATGGTGAAACCCAGAATTACAGAAAAACGGAGACATCAAAGTGGCAGAGCTAGCCCTATTATTAAGAGCAAACTCAGCCAAAGGCAAAAAAGAGACCCAGTCATCCTGATCAGCAGACACAAAGCATCTTAGATAAGTCTCCAATGTCTGGTTTGTTCTCTCAGTTTGACCATTGGTCTGAGGATGAAATGCCGAGGAGAAAGACAATTGAACACCCAGTTTAGAACAAAAAGTCCTCCAAAATCTGGAAACAAACTGGACTCCTCTGTCAGACACAATGTTCTCAGGAATGCCGTGTAAACGAACCACGTGCTGAAGGAACAACGGCACCAATTCAGAGGAGGAAGGCAACTTAGGTAATGGCACAAGATGTATCATTTTGGAAAACCTATCACAAATTACCCAGATGGTGGTCATTCTCTGAGAAACAGGAAGATCGGAAATGAAATCCATAGAGATATGGTCCATGGTCTCTTGGGCACAGGCAATGGCATCAACAAACCACTAGAGCGAGAGCAAGGCTTGGAGCGAGAGCAAGTCCCGCAGGACTGCACAAATTCCCTGACATCGCGAGACAAGGTAGGCCACCAAAAGGACCGACTAACCAAGTCTCTGGTACCAAAAATTCCGGGATGCCCAGCCAATGCGGAACAATGAATCTCAGACATCACACTCTTTTTCCATTGGTCCGGGACAAACAATTTTCCAACAGGGCAGCGCTCGGGCCTATCCTCCTGACACCCCTCCAGAGCAAGTCTCAAATTGGGCGAGATGGCGGAAAGAACTACACCCTCCTTCAAAATAACTGAGGGATCAGATAGCTCAGGAGAGTCCGCAAGGAAACTCCTCGAGAGGGCATCCGCCTTAACATTCTTAGTGCCAGGAAGAAAGGAAACCACAAAATTAAAACGTGTGAAAAACAAGGCCCACCTGGCCTGTCTAGGATTGAGTCGCTTGGCAGATTCCAGATAGACCAGATTCTTATGGTCAGTAAGGACCACCACCTGATGTTTGGCTCCCTCCAGCCAATGTCTCCACTCTTCAAAAGCCCACTTCATGGCCAATAACTCCCGATTACCCACGTCATAATTACGTTCAGTAGGAGAAAATTTTCGAGAGAAAAAGGCACAAGGGTTACTTTTAGAGGTCTCTGGATCTTTTTGGGACAAAACGGCACCTGCCCCAATTTCAGAGGCATCAACCTCCACCTGAAATGGCAGAGAAACATCAGGCTGCCGTAGAACAGGAGCAGAAGTGAATCTCTGCTTAAGTTCCTGAAACGCAGAGACTGCCTCAGGAGGCCAATTCACCACATCAGAACCCTTTCTGGTCAAATCAGTTAATGGTTTAACAATAACCGAGAAATTACCAATAAATTTACGATAAAAATTGGCAAAACCCAAAAATCTCTGAAGAGCCTTTAATGAAGTAGGTTGGACCCAATCACAGATGGCCTGAACCTTGACCGGGTCCATTTCAATAACAGATGGGGACAAAATGAATCCAGAAATGAGATCTTCTGTACGCCAAAAAGACACTTTGATCCCTTCACATACAGAGCATTCTCTCTCAAAATCTGGAATACAGTTCGAACATGTTTCACATGAGAGTCCCAGTCATTAGAAAAAATCAAGATATCATCCAAATAAACAATCAGAAACTTGTCCACAAAATCCCTGAAAATGTCATTCATGAAGGACTGGAAGACGGAAGGAGCATTAGTGAGCCCAAAGGGCATCACAAGGTACTCAAAATGCCCTTCAGGGGTGTTAAATGCCGTCTTCCATTCATCCCCGTGCTTAATGCGAATAAGGTTATACGCCCCCCTGAGGTCAAGCTTGGTAAACCAAGTAGCGTTTTTCACCCTGGAAAACAGGTCAGAAATCAAGGGTAACGGGTATTGATATTTCACAGTAATATTGTTCAAGAGACGATAATCAATACACGGCCTTAATGAACCATCTTTTTTGGCCACAAAGAAAAAACCGGCACCTAAGGGTGAAGAGGATGGTCTGATATGACCCTTCTCCAATGATTCCTTGATATAAGACCGCATAGCGTCATGTTCAGGTACAGACAAGTTAAAAAGGCGACCTTTAGGGAATTTACTACCTGGCACTAATTCAATAGCGCAGTCATAGCTCCTATGGGGAGGTAAGGATGCAGATTTACTTTCGCTAAACACATCAGAAAAATCAAACAAAAAGTCAGGAACATCCTCAGCCTGGGGGGAGGCAGAAAAAACAGGAGTGTTGGTATTAACACATTGGCAGCCCCAACTGGTTACAGACACAGATTTCCAATCCAAAACAGGATTATGAGACTGTAACCAAGGGAAACCCAGCACTATAATGTCATGCAGATTATATAGAACCAAAAATTTGCAGCACTCCTGGTGATCAGGTTCAACCCTCATTATCACCTGAGTAGAAAACTGGGGTTTATTCTCAGCCAAAGGGGTAGAATCGATCCCCAGTAAAGGAATAGACTTCTGTAGGGGTATCAAGGGAAACCCACAACGTTTAGCAAAATCATAATCCATCAGGTTAATAGCTGCTCCAGAATCAACGAAAGCCTGAGCAGAAAATGAGGACAGAGAGCATATCAGAGTGACAGTTAATAAAAACTTAGTCTGAACACTACCCAAGACAACTGAGCGTGCAAAATGTCTTCCCCGCTTAGGGCAGACTGAAATAGCATGAGAGGCATCACCACAGTAGAAACATAACCCATTGCGCTTTCGAAACTCATGACGCTGTGCCCCAGACACCACTCCATCACACTGCATGGGCTCAGCAGCTGGCTCACAAGGCAACACCACTCCACGCATACTTCTCCGCTCACGCAAACGTCTGTCAATTTGAATCGCTAATGACATAGAATCATTGAGACCAGAGGGGACAGGGAATCCCACCATAACATCCTTTACATTATCCGACAGACCCTTCCGGAAAAGGGCCGCCAAAGCGTCGTCATTCCACTTGGTCAGGACTGCCCACCTACGGAATCTCTGACAGTATAACTCAGCGTCATCAAGCCCCTGACTTAATGCCAACAAAGCTTTTTCAGCTTGATCAGTGACATTAGGCTCATCGTACAATAACCCCAAAGCCTGAAAAAATGCATCAACATCACTCAAAACAGGATCCCCAGGTATCAGGGAAAAAGCCCAATCCTGAGGATCGCCGCGCAGGAGAGAGATGATAATTTGAACCTGCTGCGCTGCGTTCCCTGAGGACTTAGATTTTAAGGCAAGAAACAATTTACAATTATTTTTGAAATTCTGAAACTTAGCTCGATCCCCTAAAAACAAATCTGGCATGGGGATCCTAGGTTCCACAACAGGCAACCTAGCAAGATATGCAGCAATACTCTGAACCTCAGTGGCAAGCTGATCCACACGGCCAGACAACTGTGCAAACTCCATTGGGAGAAAAGATCCTCCCCAGCACCCAGAGATACAGAGGGAAAAAAAAAAAAAAAAAATGCAACAAACAGAAAAATATCTCTGACAACTCTGACAACTTTTCTTCCTTCAAAATATTTTTTCCCTTCTGTGAGTACCATACAATTTTTATGGCCGGTGATACTGTTTTGTTACGGTAGCTGAGGAGTGCAGGTAAAAAAGGAAATACACCAGAGCAGTTGGAATCTATGAGATTGCAGTACCCTGACTAACCACCGCAACTAGAGGCAGCCGTGGAGCGTTCCTACGTTGGTCCTAGACGCCTCGTTGTGGCGCCCTGAGGGTCCAGTCGCCACAGAGATGTTGCATCGCACCCAGCGGTGTGACACCTGACTCTCAGGTAAGGAGGAAGCACCCCATTGACTCCATCACCGCATCCACACACATCATGCCAGTGCTGAGCATCAGGCTGGTTAGTAAAGGGTGTAGAAGTGGGTGGGTGGAGCCTGCTGCAGCATTAGGTTGCAGCGTGTTAGATTAGAGTTCAGTTGGAGCCAGGCAGCCAGCGTGGGTACTGGGCTGTCCTGCAGCTCTTCTGAGTTTACCTCAGAGGGCCTGGCTGAGAGAGCGAACGGGTCCTGGGCAGAGACGATCTCACAAGTCGTAGCCCATTGCAAAAGAGGACCAGGCCGACTTCAGGGAACGGTCCCTAGGCTAGTGGGAACGTTCAGCTCCACTAGTAAAACCGTAGGCATTGGTCACTTCAGGTGGCATTGCCATTGCCACCATAATCTCACCAGGAGGCAGCCTAGTGGTCAAGTACGTGCAGGCATCTGACGGTGTCTCGGTCTCCGTGAAGAGGAGATCAGCGTCCCGGGACATCGGGTCGTGTTCTGTGATCTGAAAGGGCCTAATACTGCCTTGTCTGAGGGCTCTGTGGTGGCGTAGTGCAAGGAAGAAGGGAGAGTAGCACTGATTGAGAAAGGCCGGAAAGGAACATAAAAGGGAGTCTTTGGAAGTGCGACCAATCTACCTGAGGGTTGCTGGACTACTCACTGGAAGGACACAGTACCCGGCTGTTATCTGTATGGATCCGACAGGCTGTGAGTAAAACCCTTGAAACTGCATAAGAACTGTTTCCTGCATTATTCCAGCGACGCACACTCCACTCTGCTACCTCTCTCTGCACCATTGCTTTATCTTACATTTACCTGCCCTGGGAGGACACAGTCTCACCTGTAGGGGACTTAACACCAAGCTGCTACAACACCATCCCTCCCAGAGGATCTGCACAGCAGCGCTGGTCACCCTGACCAGATACTACAGGTGGCGTCACGACAAACTACACGAACATTTAATCCCTTGTAAATAACCCCCATTACAGTGAGCGCCCAGGGCACGGACCGAGCTGCGCTACCCGTGACATTCCCCATAGACATCAACGGGCTCGGTGCCGAGTACCCCAAAGCCCTGGTACGTGTGGCTCATTTTTGGCGTCACGAACAGGATTCTGAAGCTCGTGAAACGCGAGTCCTGTGTGCCTAATCTGAACTGTTTTTGTGCCTGTGAACTGCCAAAATCATCAGAGACTGTATTGCCATTTTGTAAAACAACAACCGCCATTTTGCCGCCATATTTGCGCCACGAGGCGCTGGTGAAGAAGGAGGGCGTGCTTTCGTGGGCGTGCGCTCACTCAGTGGCGCGAAAGAAATGTCCGCCTACCCTAAATGCTACTGCAATCTAAGATCATGCCCCACAGCACTGGAGTTCCGCCTCCTCATCCTCCTCAGTGGGCGGAAAAGAACGCGAAAGTTCCGCCTTCCTACAAAAGAGGGGCCCCTCCAGATGAAGAGATCCGTTGTGACCTGGAGAAGCTGATCCTCTCCATTAAAGAAGAAGTGGATGCTGTCCTGCTGTATCTGGCCCGGCACCGCGCTGAAGTGGAAGAAATGGAGCGAAGCTGGAGGGCTCTGAAGCTGCGGCTGCAGCAGAGCCGACCGCTCCCTACACCGCCCGCGCGTCTGCCACCGGCTCCACCTGAAGCAGAGTCTGAGATCTGGCCGAAGGCTGATCCGGAAGGAGCCATAATACCTGACCCCGCCGAGGACGCGGCGACAGGAGAGGAGGCTGCGGAGGCCTCACCCGGACCAGAACGCCGGTCCACCCCGGAACCAGACACCGTACCTGTTGTAGAGGAAAGCTGTCCCCCGGCAGGGATGAAGGAGGAAGACAGGCCCTGCGGCCTAGAGGACCGGAGTGAACCGGCTCTTCAGGTAACCAGCGATGATATCCCTGCTGCAGATGATGACACCCTGCTGGAACCCCTGACACCCCACCAGCCTAGTGTGCACCAGTCATACGGACACCAGCGGTGGAGTCAATGACCCTGGTGCTAGGCACTGTGCCCGTGGACAGGAACGGCCCTGTGCGTGCACAGCCACCAGGTGTTGCCACAGCTAAGTAAATGAATAACCCGGATAGGGTCTATTAACTGTAAATAGTTTTCTGTGTGATTTCATGCTTTGATCAATAGAATTTTTGCATATGTTTTTCTAATATGTTTTCGTATCTGAACTGTGTGGCTGAGGACTCTGCCAGCCCAAAAACTCTCTCTGTATATAGTTAGCACTTCGGTGCCTCATCTTGGTTTCACTTGATTACCTCAGAAGTTTAAAACCCGTTTGGTGTGGCCGAAGGTGAGGACTGCTGGAAAAGTCAGTTATGTCTTGCAGCCCACCCAAGACCACCGTGGGAGGTTTGGAGCGGGTCCTCCACAAGTATATGTTTACTTGAACTTTGAAGTAAATATTAAAAGTGTTTTCTTGCAACGTTTAATTTGAAGTGCCTCCCATAAAGGGATGATGAGTTTGAAATTGCTTTTCTACTGTTGATATGCATATCTAAAAATTTTTTGTATGTTTCTTATGTAACATCTTTACTCTTGTACAGCCCGGGAGTGCTGTGTTTAACCAGGGGGGAATGTGGCGCCCTGAGGGTCCAGTCGCCACAGAGATGTTGCATCGCACCCAGCGGTGTGACACCTGACTCTCAGGTAAGGAGGAAGCACCCCATTGACTCCATCACCGCATCCACACACATCATGCCAGTGCTGAGCATCAGGCTGGTTAGTAAAGGGTGTAGAAGTGGGTGGGTGGAGCCTGCTGCAGCATTAGGTTGCAGCGTGTTAGATTAGAGTTCAGTTGGAGCCAGGCAGCCAGCGTGGGTACTGGGCTGTCCTGCAGCTCTTCTGAGTTTACCTCAGAGGGCCTGGCTGAGAGAGCGAACGGGTCCTGGGCAGAGACGATCTCACAAGTCGTAGCCCATTGCAAAAGAGGACCAGGCCGACTTCAGGGAACGGTCCCTAGGCTAGTGGGAACGTTCAGCTCCACTAGTAAAACCGTAGGCATTGGTCACTTCAGGTGGCATTGCCATTGCCACCATAATCTCACCAGAAGGCAGCCTAGTGGTCAAGTACGTGCAGGCATCTGACGGTGTCTCGGTCTCCGTGAAGAGGAGATCAGCGTCCCGGGACATCGGGTCGTGTTCTGTGATCTGAAAGGGCCTAATACTGCCTTGTCTGAGGGCTCTGTGGTGGCGTAGTGCAAGGAAGAAGGGAGAGTAGCACTGATTGAGAAAGGCCGGAAAGGAACATAAAAGGGAGTCTTTGGAAGTGCGACCAATCTACCTGAGGGTTGCTGGACTACTCACTGGAAGGACACAGTACCCGGCTGTTATCTGTATGGATCCGACAGGCTGTGAGTAAAACCCTTGAAACTGCATAAGAACTGTTTCCTGCATTATTCCAGCGACGCACACTCCACTCTGCTACCTCTCTCTGCACCATTGCTTTATCTTACATTTACCTGCCCTGGGAGGACACAGTCTCACCTGTAGGGGACTTAACACCAAGCTGCTACAACACCATCCCTCCCAGAGGATCTGCACAGCAGCGCTGGTCACCCTGACCAGATACTACAGGTGGCGTCACGACAAACTACACGAACATTTAATCCCTTGTAAATAACCCCCATTACAGTGAGCGCCCAGGGCACGGACCGAGCTGCGCTACCCGTGACATTCCCCATAGACATCAACGGGCTCGGTGCCGAGTACCCCAAAGCCCTGGTACGTGTGGCTCATCGTCACAGCCTGAGAAACTAACTACACCTAAAGATAGAAATAGGAAAGCTATCTGCCCCGTAGCAGAACCCCAAAGATAATAGAAAGCCCCCAAACATGTAATGGCGGTTAGACAAGAGGAAATACTGACACAGAAAGAAAATAGTATGAGCAAACGCTGGGGCCCAAACTATCTAAATAGAAAAGGATAGGAAGGGTACTTACTGCAATCTCAGAAAACCCTGAAAAAACACCAACTCTACTAATTTCAAAATCACCTGAGATCACACGACCTCTACCACCTAAATTAGTTCTCTGGTGTAACAAAAACAAAACAGCAGCCACTGAAAAAAAACTGGAAAAAGCAAAAGTACAAAACACAGTGGCTGGACTAAACTAAGAGAGCAAAAGCCCCCGGAGGGGACCCTGAAGGCCCCCACAGAAGTGCAGGACAAAATGCAAAAATATAGCAAAAACACAAAATAAGAAATTGTCTTATCTGATAGCAGGAGATGCAGACACGACACAGCAGGCTACAAGGGAAACTGGAAAGAAGGATTCAGACCAGAACAATTGATCACCGGCAACTCTGATGGGAAAATGACTCCCTTATATAAGACCAATCAGTAACACCTGATTCCCAGTCCTCACAATCCTCACTAGTACCGCTTGTAACCACCAGAGGGAGCCTCTGCTCAGAACTCATCTCAAACCCATTCACAACACCAGAGCTATGGGGTACTCGGAGCCGAGCCCATGGAAGTCTATGGGAGTTGTCATTGGCAGCGGTGGCTCGGTCCGTGGCCCTGGCGGTCAATGCGATAGGGGATATTTACAGGGGATTTGAAATAGTTCGTGACGCCACCTGCGGTTTCTGGTAAATTGTACCAGCGCTGCTCTAGGGACTTTCACAGGGGATGTTATGAGGCAGCTTGGTAGTAAGTCTCCCACAGGTGAGACGGGTCTCTGGAAGTCCATGAGGATGATGATGCAGGGTGCAATAATAATTCAGTCACACACGAAATAGCTTCTTTTCATACCTTTTACTGGTAGATGGTTCACGTAGATCCCGGGGAGCTGGTCGGGGTGGAGAGTGCACTTTCAGGTAGCAGCCGAGCAGGTTAGAGGCCTCCTTAACTTCAATGTACATGTGAGTCCAACTTACCTGAAGCAAAGTTAACTCTAAAACTCCAGCTTTCTCTGTAGCTGTACTGCCCGGCCAACGTTGTGGTGAAGCCTTCTAAGTGATGGAACTAAGTCCTTACTTTTGCTTGGCCTAGCTCAAAGTCCCTGTTCCACCTGACTCCGGTTACGTATTGACACTTTGGGCTGCTCTCTGCGACCTGTAGTCCAGATGCCTCTGGTTTTCTTGTCACTATGCTTGAAACAATAGCAACGCTTCGGTCCCCAGTGACCGGTGATTTAGTGCAGGTAATCCAATACCTAAGGCACTGCTCTGTCTTCTCCACTGTGCCCTTCGCCCTGCTTTCCGCTCTTAACATAAGCACTGCTGCATAGAAGTCGAATCACAGATTCCCTGTGTGGGCTCGCTGAGCAGCTCTCAGTATTCTCCTAGTCCAGGACCTCTGTCGACTGAACTTCACTGTCCTGGGACAGGCGGCTGAAGTCTCTGCTCTGAACTCAGCAGGAAACCAATCTGACTGACTAACTCAGACAGGTAACTATCCAAGGGATGACTCACTCCTGAGCCTCCCGGAGCTGACTGACTGAATCACTGTCCTAAGACAGGAAGCTGAAACACACACTGTCCTATGCTGACACCCACCAAACTTATATACCCCTATGGGTGTGTCTAAATGTGAGTGACATGAGTGAATGCATATCAAGCTTTTGGCTGTTACCTTCCAGTGCACTTTCCTGGATTTTCATGTGTGCCTGCGTAGCTGGGCTACACATCCCCCCTTGGTAAAACACAGCACTCCCGGGCTGTAAAAGACAAAAAGAATATTTTGTTTTGCATTAACAATAACAGTATAACTCTTCCCATCGGGAGGTAAGGATTTCTTGAACGTTACAATATGTACAGTAAGAATACAAAAGTATCAAAATATCAAACGTGTTCATATATACAAGATACTTGTGGAGGACCCGCACCAAAAACCTCCCACGTGGGTCCTGGGTGGGCTGCAGGACTTCTGACTGCAGACCTCACTCTAGGCCCACCACACGGGTTTTTCTTCAGAGGTAGTTGTGTAATAGTGGCTTCGTGTAAAACCAATATAATGCACCGAAGCGCAACTATGTACAAAGATAAGTTCTGGGCTGGCACAGTCCTCAGCCTCTCAGTCCATGACATGGTTAAAGACACATATTTAAACTTCAATTGTCAAATATTCACTTACTTGTTTTAACTTTCTTTACCCAACCAGGGTGTTTTATGCAAAACTATGCAAAATAGGTAAACATAATTTTTCTTATCTTTTCTTTCTGGTACCCAGCCGGGTATTCTACTCCATATAGGAAACTTCAATAGACAATAATAAAGTGCAATTGGCAAGTTATATAAACATTACATACATTTCAAGTGCAATTATGCGAACTTTCCTTCTCAACTTTATACATGCTTCAATACGGTAAACCCCTGTCTGGGTCCTACCGGTCTTCAAATTTTCTTGCAGACTTCAATTACATTTTCCACCCCAGGGGCTGGAACAACGCGATGTGTCTCGACCCGCCACCACAATTGTGGATTACCAGGGCAATGGGGTACTCAGAGCCGAGCCCGTAGAAGTCTATGGGATTGTCACAGGTAGCGGTGGCTCGGTCTGTGGCCCTAGCGGTCTGGCGTATGTTGGGGGAATATTTACAGGGGATAGATATATTTACAGTTCGTGACGCCACCTGTAGTCTTCTGGTAATTTATACCAGCGCTGCTGTAGAGCTCTGAGGGGATGGTGAGGCAGCTAGATGTCGGGTCCCCTACAGGTGGGACTCTTCCCTCAGGTCGGTAGTTAAAGCAGGGTTGTGCAGGCATGCAAGTAAATAACTCAGTCTCACACGGTCAGCGTCTTTCCATACCTTTACTTGTAAGATGGTAAGGCAGGTCCCAGGGAGGCTGATCCAAGGAGAATGTGTTTTGAGATAGCAGCTGGACAAGTTAGGGGCCTCCTTTACTTTCACAACGATGAGTACAACCAGCATGAAGCGTAGTTCCCTCTATAACTCCAGCTATTCCATAGCTGTACTGCCCAGTCAGTTTTGTGGTCGGAGCCTTCCTGTGAGAGAGCTGAATTCCTATCTTGCTGATCAGGCTCAAAGTCTTCACTCCCCCTGACCCCAGTTACGTACCGACTATTTAGGGCTGCTTGCCGCGACCTAAGGTCCGATAAGCCTCTGGTTTTCTTACCACTAAGCGTGAAGCTTTAGTGATCCTTCGGTCCCCAGTGACCGGTAACAATGTGCAGGACTTCTTCAATCCAAAAGCACTTTTCAAATATTCCTTTCCACTGTGCCTTTCGCCTTGTCCTCGCTTGTAGCATAAACACTCACACTTGCAAAAAGTCATATAATCACTCCCTTCTTTTCCTTCCTTTAGAGTTAGTTAACAGACTCTCAGTTATCCACTAGGCAGGAGCACGTCTCTGAACCTTTCACTGTCCTTGGGACAGGTGACTGAAGTATTTCTGTACTAAGCTCTTCTTTCTTTATCAATGTCTTCAAGTGAGGTACAGCTCTGACCAGGTTGAGGTGATCTATATCTCGCCCTTACTGGCCTCCACTTGCTGAACTGCTGATAGAACCCGGCTGGACTGCTTCCTCCCTCCAAGTCCCAGCTAGACTCCACACGTCTGCTCTGTCCGAAGACAGGAAACTGACTACTCTAATCACTCAACGAATACACCCTGACCACTCCCTCACAAGTGACTACACTACCCTAAGGGTGTGTCTAGTGTATGTTGAGTGAATGGGTATTGAGCATTGAACTGCTATCTCTCCACACACTCTCCAGGGTACTGCGTGTGCCTAACACCAGGGCTACACATTCCCCCCATGGTAAAAGACAGCACTCCCGGGCTGTAAAATACAAAGAGACAGTTTTGTTTATGCATGAAAACATCAACATTAAACATTAATTCGTCCCATCCGGGAGGTAAGGATGTCTTGAACGTTGCAAACAACACATTGAATATAGAAAAATACAAAAGTATTAAGGCATCAAAACATTCAATAAATACACAGTATTCTTGTGAAGGACCCGCACCAAACCTTCAACGTGGGTCCTGGGTGGGCTGCAGGACATCCGAATGCAGACCTCACTCAGTGCCACACCACACGGGTTTTTGTATTCAGAGGTAGTTGTGCTGGTTTTATGTAAAACCAAGATAAAGCACCGAAGCGCAACTATATACAAATAAGTTCTGGGCTGGCACAGTCCTCAGCCTCTGAGTCCATTGTAAAACGAAGACATATTATATCACATTATAATAATAATAAAGTGCAAAACTTTTTCTCTGCTTACCCAGCCGGGCATTCTATTTTTGGCAATATATATATACGCTATATACACATTTAACTTGTGCAAAAATTGGCAAACTTCTTAAACTTTTTATAACATTACTTATGGTAGACCCCTATCTGGATCTCACCGGTTCTTCTTTACTGTTTAACTATTCATTTATTTCAAATACATTTTCCACCCCGGGGGCTGGAACAATGCGATGGTCCCTAGATCCCATAACTAACAAGTCATGTGCTGCTATTAGGGTCTGGGTCGCCACAGTTCTCGTGCGAACCTCTAGGGGCGCAACGGGTACATTCTCCTTGCGAGACACCGATTGCGTTTCAATCTGAGTCACAGTTAACGATATGGATCGTGTCATGGATTGCGATGGAAACTGGGTCGCATGTTGCGATGTAGAAGGATAACGGTATACAGGTGTCGCTTCCATTTGCGATGAACCTGCAGAGGGCGATGCTGGGGCACGGCCGGATACTGTTTGAGCTGGAGACGGGGACGCTGCGGTAATGGTGACGTTACCTGCGTCTGGGACGGGGTCACGGACGATGGTGACGTTAAGGGCATACCATCCCTTCATTCCCCAGTGCCGTGTATACGTGACAATGTCTCCATTAACTAAGTCCCTCCCGGGATGGCCTTGCGGTAGGTGGGATTCTACGTCCCTGCGACTAACAAAGACCCCTGGGTAGAGGCCCGGTTCACGGATGAAGCCCCAGCCCTTCCGGAGCTGGAACTCAGTCACACACCCCTGCCGCCGCGGTTCCCTCAGGGTACCTTTCTCTCTCCGGACACTCTCCTTGTCCGCGATCAGCTCTGCATGTTGCCGCTGTCGGTTCCGCTGAGCTTCCCGCTCTTCCTCCTGCTGGCGTTTCTGCTTCTCCTCACGACGCTGCCACTCATATTCCCACTGGGCGGTGTAGGCGACGTCATCCAGGCGCGCCATCTCGTCCCAGTCGACGTCTGGTAACGACGGACAGGACCCCTCCGGTGTCGGGGATCGATCATCTGCTGCGGCCTCCTGGCCGGGCGGGCGTTCCGGAACTGGCGGTACCTCCTCAACCTCCTTCGCCTCCACCGCTTCACCGGTGGGATCAGGATCGGTACTTTCGGGGGCAGCCTCCGGTTGCTCCTTAGCCTTGGGCAGCAGAAGTTTTGGTAACTCCAGACGTAGGGGATCATCGAAGGGAGAGAACACCGCGTCCCACAGCCGCCGCTGCTCCAGGGTACGCCGGCGTCTTGTCTCGACCTCTTCAAATCCAGGTTGTGGCAAAATCATCTTTCTTAGTCGTGCATTTTCTTCTTTGATTTCCAGCAATGCTTGCTGCAGGTGCAGGACCACGGATGACTCCGGTGCTGGTGGCAGCTTGGCTGGGGCACGGGGCCTGCCTTCCTCCGCTTCCCTGCTCGGCTGCACACGTCCTGCTTCCATGATGTTCCAGAAGATTCTCTTTCCTTCCTCCAGAGACGTCTGGTCTCTTCCGTGGAGGCGGGGTTTGCGTCTCCTCCTCTTTGCAGGGAAGGTGAAGAGGAGGCGGACCTCCTTTGCTGTAGGGCAGGATCGCATGTTGTAATAGCACTTTGAGAGGGCAGGCATTTTCTTCGCGCCACTGGGGGGTACACGCCCACGAAGGTACGCCCACCTTCTTCTCCAGCGCCTGAGGGCGCGAATATGGCGACAAAGATGGCGATTTTTGGCGCCAAAAGTGCAAACAGTTCTTTTTCACAAAAACAATTCCATAGGCACACAGGGCTCGCAATTTTGCGAGTTTCGCATCCTGTTCGTGACGCCAATTTGTCTCGACCCGCCACCACAATTGTGGATTACCAGGGCAATGGGGTACTCAGAGCCGAGCCCGTAGAAGTCTATGGGATTGTCACAGGTAGCGGTGGCTCGGTCTGTGGCCCTAGCGGTCTGGCGTATGTTGGGGGAATATTTACAGGGGATAGATATATTTACAGTTCGTGACGCCACCTGTAGTCTTCTGGTAATTTATACCAGCGCTGCTGTAGAGCTCTGAGGGGATGGTGAGGCAGCTAGATGTTGGGTCCCCTACAGGTGGGACTCTTCCCTCAGGTCGGTAGTTAAAGCAGGGTTGTGCAGGCATGCAAGTAAATAACTCAGTCTCACACGGTCAGCGTCTTTCCATACCTTTACTTGTAAGATGGTAAGGCAGGTCCCAGGGAGGCTGATCCAAGGAGAATGTGTTTTGAGATAGCAGCTGGACAAGTTAGGGGCCTCCTTTACTTTCACAACGATGAGTACAACCAGCATGAAGCGTAGTTCCCTCTATAACTCCAGCTATTCCATAGCTGTACTGCCCAGTCAGTTTTGTGGTCGGAGCCTTCCTGTGAGAGAGCTGAATTCCTATCTTGCTGATCAGGCTCAAAGTCTTCACTCCCCCTGACCCCAGTTACGTACCGACTATTTAGGGGCTGCTTGCCGCGACCTAAGGTCCGATAAGCCTCTGGTTTTCTTACCACTAAGCGTGAAGCTTTAGTGATCCTTCGGTCCCCAGTGACCGGTAACAATGTGCAGGACTTCTTCAATCCAAAAGCACTTTTCAAATATTCCTTTCCACTGTGCCTTTCGCCTTGTCCTCGCTTGTAGCATAAACACTCACACTTGCAAAAAGTCATATAATCACTCCCTTCTTTTCCTTCCTTTAGAGTTAGTTAACAGACTCTCAGTTATCCACTAGGCAGGAGCACGTCTCTGAACCTTTCACTGTCCTTGGGACAGGTGACTGAAGTATTTCTGTACTAAGCTCTTCTTTCTTTATCAATGTCTTCAAGTGAGGTACAGCTCTGACCAGGCTGAGGTGATCTATATCTCGCCCTTACTGGCCTCCACTTGCTGAACTGCTGATAGAACCCGGCTGGACTGCTTCCTCCCTCCAAGTCCCAGCTAGACTCCACACGTCTGCTCTGTCCGAAGACAGGAAACTGACTACTCTAATCACTCAACGAATACACCCTGACCACTCCCTCACAAGTGACTACACTACCCTAAGGGTGTGTCTAGTGTATGTTGAGTGAATGGGTATTGAGCATTGAACTGCTATCTCTCCACACACTCTCCAGGGTACTGCGTGTGCCTAACACCAGGGCTACACAGATGCTCTTTAGAGCGCATTACAAACAGGTCGTGACCTGCTATCAATGTCTGGGTCGCCACAGTCCTTGTGCGAACCGCTAGGGGCACGCCGGGTGCTTCCTCTTTGTGGGACGCCGATTGCGTCGCTACAGGTGCCACAACATTTTGCGATACTAACTTGGTCGCAGTTGGCGGTTTAGATTGGGTCGCCGATTGCGATGCAGAGTAGGTCGCCGATTGCGATACGGAGGTGTACGCAGGGGGCGATGCCGATGCACAATGCTGGTGTGATGCAGAGCAGGAAGCAGGTGTGCACAATGGCTCAGTTGGGGACGCACTAACCTGCTGCTGTCGCTGCTCCATCACAGACGGCTGGGTTTCCTCCGGTGTCCCTACCGGGGGACTGTAATCTGCTGCGGCCTCCTTGCCTGGCTGGCACTCCGGAACGGGCAGGACCTCCTCAGCCTCCTTCTCCTCCACCTCCGCATCGGTGGGATCAGGTACAGCACTTTTGGTGGCAGCCTCCGGTCGTCCTTCAGCCTTCCTCAGCAGGGAACTTGGGAAATCAGGAGACGGCATTATGCTTGTGGGAGAGAGCACTGCGTCCCACAGCAGCCGCTGTATCTGGGCACGCCAGCGTCTCTCTGTCTCCTGCAAGTCTGCATGACGCTGGATTAATCTTCTGAGCACTGCATTCTCCCTCTGCAGCTCCAGCATAGTTTGCTGAAGCTTCTGTAGTAGGGATGGATCTGGTTCAAACAACAGCTTCTCCGGGGAGCAGGGCCTGTGCTCCACTGCTCCACTGCATAGCTGCTCTTGTCCTTCTGCCACCTCGGTCCAGGTCTCACTGTGATATCCAACAGGAGCATTCTGGTCCTTTCCGTGGAGGCGGGATTTGCGTCTCCTCCTCTTCGCATAGAGGATGAAGAGGAGGCGTATTTCCTTTGCAGTGGGGCTGGACCGCACATTGTAGTAGGCTTTGGAGAGGGCGGCCATAACTTTCGCGCTTCAGGGGGGTACACGCCCTCGAAGGTACGCCCACCTTCTTCACCAGCGCCTCAGGGCGCCAACTTGGCGGTAAAATGGCGGTATTTGGCGCCAAATGCAGCAAACAGTCTTTTTCATGAAATAAACAGTTCAATAGGCACACAGGACTCACAATTGCAAGTTTTCGGATCCTGTTCGTGACGCCAAGTTGGTGTTGCGACCACGCACCACAATTGTGGATACCAGGGCTATGGGGTACTCGGAGCCGAGCCCATGGAAGTCTATGGGAGTTGTCACTGGTAGCGGTGGCTCGGTCCGTGGCCCTGGCGGTCGTGCAATGGGGGATATTTACAGGGGATTTGAAATAGTTTGTGACGCCACCTGCGGTTTCTGGTAAATTGTACCAGCGCTGCTCTAGGGACTTTCACAGGGGATGTTATGAGGCAGCTTGGTAGTAAGTCTCCCACAGGTGAGACGGATCCCTGGAAGTCCATGAGGATGATGATGCAGGGTGCAATAATAATTCAGTCACACACGAAATAGCTTCTTTTCATACCTTTTACTGGTAGATGGTTCACGTAGATCCCGGGGAGCTGGTCGGGGTGGAGAGTGCACTTTCAGGTAGCAGCCGAGCAGGTTAGAGGCCTCCTTAACTTCAATGTACATGTGAGTCCAACTTGCCTGAAGCGAAGTTAACTCTAAAACTCCAGCTTTCTCTGTAGCTGTACTGCCCGGCCAACGTTGTGGTGAAGCCTTCTAAGTGATGGAACTAAGTCCTTACTTTTGCTTGGCCTAGCTCAAAGTCCCTGTTCCACCTGACTCCGGTTACGTATTGACACTTTGGGCTGCTCTCTGCGACCTGTAGTCCAGATGCCTCTGGTTTTCTTGTCACTATGCTTGAAACAATAGCAACGCTTCGGTCCCCAGTGACCGGTGATTTAGTGCAGGTAATCCAATACCTAAGGCACTGCTCTGTCTTCTCCACTGTGCCCTTCGCCCTGCTTTCCGCTCTTAACATAAGCACTGCTGCATAGAAGTCGAATCACAGATTCCCTGTGTGGGCTCGCTGAGCAGCTCTCAGTATTCTCCTAGTCCAGGACCTCTGTCGACTGAACTTCACTGTCCTGGGACAGGCGGCTGAAGTCTCTGCTCTGAACTCAGCAGGAAACCAATCTGACTGACTAACTCAGACAGGTAACTATCCAAGGGATGACTCACTCCTGAGCCTCCCGGAGCTGACTGACTGAATCACTGTCCTAAGACAGGAAGCTGAAACACACACTGTCCTATGCTGACACCCACCAAACTTATATACCCCTATGGGTGTGTCTAAATGTGAGTGACATGAGTGAATGCATATCAAGCTTTTGGCTGTTACCTTCCAGTGCACTTTCCTGGATTTTCATGTGTGCCTGCGTAGCTGGGCTACACAGAAGCAATGAGAATTGTTTTTCCTACAACTCAGCTGGGACACCGCTGAGGAAACTTGAAAAATTGCAGCGTTTACACAGTCATCGTCCTCAGAAGTAACGGAGTTTAAGTCCGAGAAATCAAGATCTGTTGCTGCAGATCTCTCTGGAGCCTGAGGCTCGGACCTGACAGATCCCCTCTCGCAACACTCACAATGAATGAGTGTTGCAGTAGTCTTACGAGAACGGCTGGGGCAGTTTATAATGAAGTGCCCTGACTTACCACAATAGAAACATAGATTTTCCTTAAAACGATGTTCCTTGCGTGCATCACTAACCCGTCTTTGTAAAGAGTCTACCTGCATGGGTTCAGGTTCCGGTTCCCGTGTGATCCTACTCAAAGGTTCCTTAGCTGGGGAGGAAGGTAGGAAAAGGTTAGTGCGATTGTTTTCGAACCATCTCTCTTGCCTGCGTTCAGTCAGGCGAGCATCAATACGGATGCAGTAGTTAATAAAGTCACCTAACGCATTGGGAGGGTCGGCACGAGCAAGTTCATCCTAAATTAGTGGAGACAACCCCTTTCGAAAAATAGATTTTTTGGCGGAACTGTCCCAGGTGGTATCAAGGGCCCATCTCCTGAAATCCAAGGCATATTCGGCTACCGAGTGCTTATCTTGGCGCAAAGTTAACATGGCTGCTTCAGCTGTTGCACCTCGATTGGGGTCATCAAACACCTGCCCCATGGCTGAAATGAAAGCATCAAGATGATCCAAACATTCATCCTCAGTCTCAATCAGAGGGTTTGCCCACATCAAAGCCTTGTTGGTAAGTAACATAATTATAGTAAGCACTTTAGATCGTTCAGTGGGAAATTGTGAAGCATGTGCAGAAAAAAACAGATTGCATTGGTTAATAAATCCCCTGAATTTTTCACGTTCACCGCCAAAACGAAAAGGGGGCAACTTGGGAATCCCAGAACTTGGGGCTACGGCAGGAGCCTGGACTCGCTCCTCTAGAACCTCAATCCTGGCTCGCAAATCCTGGGCAGTCTGTCCAAACACTTGCAAATTGTGATTAGTGAGGTCCTGTAGGTTTGTAAAACGGGTTTTTATAGTCTGTAAATCTGCAAGGATATTATCAGTCACTCCGCAAAGTTCCTTTATGCGGGCCTCCATTTTCCAGATCTTTTAAGACAGGAGTACTGGAAGGAGAGGAGAAAAGAAGAAAAAAAAAAAAAAACAATAGTGTTTACCTGTGGTAACACTGCAGAGAGAAAAAAAAATTAAGGGAACTGCTCACCTGGAATGGTTGTGAGAAGTCACAACCACTATCATCACAGAAAGTTCAACCGGACATCTGATATCCACAGTTACAGCAGACACAAAAGAGGGAAGAGAAAAAAAAACAATAGTGTTTACCTGTGGTAACACTGCAGAAAAAAAAAACTTAAGGGAATTGCTCACCTGGAATGGTTGTGAGAAGTCACAACTACTGTCATCACAGAAAGTACAACTGGACGTCTGATATCCACAGTTACAGCAGACACAGCCTTCCCAGACCCAGCAGACACTAACGTTTTGGCTTCAGAATCTTGTAATGTATGTAGTACAGTTCATATAGCGTCTTGTGCTTGGGTGCGATGAAAATACATGAGACACAGGTTTGATATAGAAGGTCTTGTATTACTTCATACAAGTGGCAAAAATAGTCACACAGTTTGCAGATACAGAAGCAGGAGACACAGCAGGCCAGAGTAACTTAAGCTCAGCAATCACTCTCCACAACAGGTTCAGGATCTTCTTCTCTGTTACCGTAAGTCCATGCAAACGTAGATCTTTCAAAGAGCAGGGTTCCAGAGTCCACAAGTGTTCAGAGTTCCTCAGTAGGAATAGCTGGAGTACATAGTCCAAGGCTTCCAGGAGTCAGGTCACAGGTTCACTGCAGGCTAGATTCTGAAGCACTGATTGCTCAGCTGTGGCTGCTTAAGAAGCAAGAGGGAGAGAATCAGGGCGGGAACATGAAAGCTGAAAACTCCATATTGACTGAGGGCAAGATAGCTGCAGCAAGACAGAAAGCAAAATGGCTGACGGAAAACTGAGTTTCAAGAACATGTACAAAGAACCTTACAACATGACAAGATTCAGGAGCCAATGTTTAGTGTCTGCTGGGTCTGGGAAAGCCGTGTCTGCTGTGACTGTGGATATCAGATGTCCGTTTAATACCTTATGTGATGACAGTGGTTGTGACTTCTCACAACCATTCCAGGTGAGCGCATTCCCTTAAAATTTTACTCTGGAGTGTTACCACAGGTAAACACTATTGTTTTTTTTTTTTCCTTTCCTCTTCTCCTTCCAGCACTTCTGCCTTAAAAGATCTGGAAGATGGAGGCCCGCATAAAGGAACTTTGCGGAGTGACTGATACAATCCTTTCAGATGTACAGACTTTAAAGACCCGTTTTGCAAGCCTACAGGACCTCACTAATCATAATTTGCAAGTGTTTGGACAGACTACCCAGGAATTGCGAGCCAGGATTGAGGCTCTAGAGCCCATATGTCAAAGTCAAGGCCCGCGGGCCAGATCCGGCCCGCAAATTGATTATCTATGGCCCCTGGATGATATTTAATTACTATTAGATCCGGCCCGCAGGCCACAGCCGCCTGCTGGTGTTTTGCACGCACCAACACTACGTTTCTCACAATGCACCGGTAGCAGGGCCGGCGTCAGAACCCGGCACACAATCGGGCAAGTGCTGAAGTCACTTTCCGGCAGGCAGAAGAGAGCAGAAGATCTGATGTAAGTGCTCCTGCCTCGTGTGTCTGTGGAGCTGCAGATTCAGCGTAGAAGGGGGATGATTTATTGTTTGCTTGTGTGTGGGTGGAATTCCTTCTTTGTGGAGGGGATCTATTCTGTGTGGGGGGGATTATTCAGTGTGGAGGGGGTATTTATTATTTGTGTGGAGGGGGGATTATTCTGTGTGGAGGGGGTATTTATTATTTGTGTGGAGGGGGGATTATTCAGTGTGGAGGGGTATTTATTATTTGTGTGGAGGGGGGATTATTCAGTGTGGAGGGGGGATTATTCAGTGTGGAGGGGTATTTATTATTTGTGTGGAGGGGGATTATTCTGTGTTTTGGGGGATTGATTATTCAGTGTGAGGGGTATTTATTATTTGTGTGGAGGGGGGATTATTCAGTGTGGAGGGGGTATTTATTATTTGTGTGGAGGGGGGATTATTCTGTGTGTTGGGGGATTATTCAATGTGAAGGAGATTTATTATTTGTGTGGAGGGGGGATTATTTAGTGTGGAGGGGGTATTTATTATTTGTGTGGAGGGGGGATTATTCTGTGTGTTGGGGGATTATTCAATGTGAAGGAGATTTATTATTTGTGTGGAGGGGGATTATTTAGTGTGGAGGGGGTATTTATTATTTGTGTGGAGGGGGGATTATTCTGTGTGTTGGGGGATTATTCAGTGTAAGGGGGATTTATTATTTGTGTGGAGGGGGATTATTCTGTGTTTTGGGGGATTGATTATTCAGTGTGAGGGGGATTTATTATTAGTGTGGATGGGGATTATTCAGTGTAAGGGGGATTTATTATTTGTGTGGAGGGGGGATTATTCAGTGTGGAGGGGGTATTTATTATTTGTGTGGAGGGGGGATTATTCAGTGTGGAGGGGTATTTATTATTTGTGTGGAGGGGGGATTATTCTGTGTGTTGGGGGATTATTCAATGTGAAGGAGATTTATTATTCAGTGTGGAGGGGGTATTTGTGTAGAGGGGGGATTATTCTGTGTTTTGGGGGATTGATTATTCAGTGAGAGGGGGATTTATTATTAGTGTGGATGGGGGATTATTCAGTGTAAGGGGGATTTATTATTTGTGTGGAGGGGGGATTATTCAGTGTGGAGGGGGTATTTATTATTTGTGTGGAGGGGGATTATTCAGTGTGGAGGGGGTATTTATTATTTGTGTGGAGGGGGGATTATTCTGTGTGTTGGGGGATTATTCAATGTGAAGGAGATTTATTATTCAGTGTGGAGGGGGTATTTGTGTAGAGGGGGGATTATTCTGTGTGTTGGGGGATTATTCAGTGTGAGGGGGATTTATTATTAGTGTAAAGGGGAGATTATTCAATGTGAAGGGGGATTAGGGTTAGGGTGTGGGTGTGGAGGGGGGCGCGAAACTGAGTTCTTGCCCTGGGTGCCAGAAAACCTAGATACACCTCTGCCGGCACCTGTTAGCGGAGGAGAGCGGTGTTAGTGTGTAGCCCTGGTACATAATACCAGGAGGATGAGTGGAGAGGTAACAGTTAAGGGCTCTTCATAACATCACGTACACTTCTGACACACCCAGCAGGGGTGTGGAAGGGAGTGATTTAGTCAGTCAGTTTCCTGTCCTTGGACAGAGTAGACGTGTCCAGTCTGAGCCTGTTAGCAGTTCAGAAAGTGGAGGCTAGTACAGGTGGTCTAGTTCACCTCAGCCTAGTCAGAGCTGTGCCCCACTGGAAGACAGACTGAGATATCTATTAAGAGTCGAGCAAATCGAAGGGCAAAGTGGAAGGAATATTTAAAAAGTGCTTTTGGCTTGGAGAAGTCCTGCACATTGCTACCGGTCACTGGGGACCGAAGGATCACTATTAGCTACAAGCATAGTGGTAAGAAAACCAGAGATTTACCGGACCTTAGGTCGCGGCAAACAGCCCCAAATAGTCAGTACGTAACTGGGGTCAGGGGGAGTGAAGACTTTGAGCCTGATCAGCAAGATAGGAATTCAACTCTCTCACAGGAAGGCTCCGACCACAAAACTGACTGGGCAGTACAGCTTTGGAATAGCTGGAATTATAGAGGGAACTACGCTGCAGGCTGGTTGGACTCATCATTATTGGACAGTAAAGGAGGCCCCTAACTTGCTTAGCCGTTGCCTCAAAGCTCATCCTCCATCAACCCCATCAGCCTCCCTGGGACCTGCCTTACCATCTTACAAGTAAAGGTATGGAAAGACGCTGACCGTGTGAGACTGAGTTATTTACTTGCATGCCTGCACAACCCTGCTTTAACTATCGACCTGAGGGAAGAGTCCTACCTGTAGGGGACCCGACATCTAGCTGCATCACCATCCCCTCAGAGATCTACAGCAGCGCTGGTACAAATTACCAGAGACTACAGGTGGCGTCACGAACTGTAAATAAATCTATCCCCTGTAAATATACCCCCCAACATACGCCAGACCGCCAGGGCCACAGACCGAGCCGCCGCTACCTGTGACAAACCCCATAGACTTCCATGGGCTCGGCTCTGAGTACCCCATTGCCCTGGTAATCCACAATTGTGGTGGCGGGTCGACACAAAACTTTGGCGTCACGAACAGGATACGAAACTTGCAGCATTGCGAGCCCTGTGTGCCTGTGGAGTGTTTTGGCGAAAAAGACTGTTGCTGTTGTTTGGCGCCAAATACCGCCATATTTGCCGCCAGATTCGCGCCCTAAGGCGCTGGAGAAGAAGGTGGGCGTACCTGAAAGAGCGCGCAAAGTCTTGGACACGCCCCCGGCTCTGACTCAGCGGCAGGTCCTGCAACAGGAAGTGAACGCTCTGACATCAGAGCGCCTGCGACGAAGGTCCTGTTCCCACTGCGGTGCCTGTGAAGTAGCAGCATCTGAAACCGGTAGGCTCCGTTTAACCAAGGGGGCGCTAAGATGTCACAACAACCGGCTGACAGTGCGGCCCGGCCGGAGGCCCCAATCCCGCACCGTCTGGTATTGTAGCGCCAGATGGGGGCGCAGGCCCTGCACCCAGTCCGATAGTCCCGATCATGCCACTAACGCTCCCATATATGCCTGGGGCGAAATGGCTTCCCCAGTACAGCGGTGAGCCAGGCACATTAGCAGGCTTCAAGCGGAAGTTATGCAGCATCCTAGAAATGTACTCCATGCCTGAGAGACAAAAAGCTGCTGTGCTAATAGGGCAGCTAACTGGCGCTGCTGAGAGGGAAGTGGAGACTTGGGATACCGTTGATCAGGAGTCGGTACCTGCGATCTTCCTTAAGCTACATGCCATATTTGAAGACCGCACAGAAACGGATCTCCGGATGGCCTTCTATCACTGTTCACAACAGCCAGGTGACAGCATCCGGGACTACGCTTGCCGACTACAAGGAGCCCTGAGAGCCCTCAAGCAAATTAACAATTTAAATGCTATCGACGAGAATAAAATGCTGAAAGAACAATTTATACAGGGATTGAGATCCCAAGAGGAACGCAGAACTGTAAACTGGTGGTCCTTAGATCATCCGGATGCTACCTTTGATGCCCTAAAGGACATGGCAATAAAAGGGCTGCGGCCCCTGGGCAAACCTGAGGTGGCCACCCAACATCATCAGGGTGAAGTCACTCTGGAACCGGCAGTAACCCCCTGTTCCCCGTTAGTGGCCGAAGCCAAAGCGCAGATGACACCTCCTAGTGAATTGGACTGTCTGCGCTCAGAGGTGCGCCAGCTGACTAAAAATCTGGCTGCTGTAATGAGTGCCCTGCAGCTGCGGAAAGAGGAGGAAGGAAAGATCTTGTTAGCTGACTGCCCAGAAGACGTCCCGTGGATGCACCGGAGAAGAAAGAAGACGTCGCCCCCCGGAGGAGGACAACGCCACCCCCAGGAGCGACCTCTGATCAACACCCTCCTCGTCGAGAGATCATCTGTTATCGCTGCAACCGGAAAGGTCATCTGTCTCCACAGTGTCCTTTAAACGGGCAGAACCTGGGTCCAAGGGCCAACGCCCAGGAGAATACCCGTCAGGCCCCCTAGACTGGAACCGCAGGTATGTGGGCGGGCGACCCTACCTGTCTATTATTCTAGATGGTATTGCTGTTCCAGCATTGTTAGACACTGGGTCCCAGGTGACCCTAATACCTGATGCCCTATATACCAAGTACTGGTCAATGGACAGTCTTAAACCTCCGAGCCTTGACTTTACTGTGTATGCTTCTAATGGTCTTCCTGTAGAAGTACTCGGAACAAAATGTGTAGATGTAAAGGTGGGCAGAGAGGAGTTGAAAGACCAGGGGCTTCTGGTAGTAAAGACTGTAAATGAGGAGAACGGTTTAAATATAATTTTGGGTACTAACATTATCGGTAATTGTTTGGGAGAAGTTGTGTTCTTACTCCAACAGCTCGCTGAGATTGCCCGACCAAGGCAGAGAGGAGTAATCCAAAGAGAGATCCGGGCCCTGGTGTGTCAGCAGCAAGCGAAGCTTACAGACGGCGAAATTGGTAATGTACGGGTCACTGACTCGGATCCTATTGTGATACCCCCAATGAGTGAAATGATCATTTGGTGCAGGGCGGCCATAGGTCTGAGAGGACAGAATTACCAAGCTGTAGTAGAACCCCACCATTCAGAACATAGACCTACACTTATGACTGCTAGAGGAGTAGTAGAAGTGGTGAATGGAAGAGTACCGGTACGGCTTCTCAATTGGGGAGATGATGAGGTAAACTTACCCCGTTATGCAACCATTGCTAAACTACATGCTGTTGATAATAATTCTATTCTCCCGGGCTGAGTCCTTAGACTCCTGTCAAATAGCGGAGGACAATGACCCAGCAACTCAGGTGGCGGAATGGTGTCAGCAACTCCATGTTGGGACGGACACCACTCCCGCTCACCAGAAGCAAGGGGTATTACGGGTGGTGCAAGAGTACGCCCAAGTGTTTAGCAAAAATCCACTTGATTTTGGGATAATTAAGGGAGTACAACATCATATCCCTACAGGCAGTCATCCTCCCATCAAAGAGCGGTATAGGCCCATACCTCCAGCTCATTATCAGAAGGCTAAAGAAATGTTGAATGATATGAAGAAAGCCGGGGTGATAAGGGATAGTTGTAGCCCCTGGGCAGCCCCTCTAGTTCTGGTTAAAAAGAAAGATGGTAGTATGAGAATGTGTGTGGATTACAGGCAGGTGAACCGCATAACACACAAGGATGCATACCCGTTACCACGTATAGAGGAATCATTAGCTGCTCTGAAAACGGCTAACTGCTTTTCTACCCTTGATCTGACTAGTGGTTACTGGCAAGTGGCTGTGGCTGAGGAGGATCGTGAGAAAACGGCTTTCACCACCCCAATGGGGCTCTGTGAGTTCGACAGAATGCCGTTTGGGCTCAGCAGTGCCCCAGGAACATTTCAGAGAGTGATGGAGAATTGCCTGGGACATCTCAATTTGAAACCGTGCTGCTATACCTAGACGACGTTATCGTGTATTCCAAGACATATGAGGACCATCTGAAACACCTGGCAGAAGTATTCGAGTCCCTGTCTAGGTACGGGATGAAATTAAAACCCTCAAAATGCCATCTACTCAAACAGAAGGTACAATACTTGGGGCACATCGTCAGTTCGGAAGGAGTAGCGCCGGACCCAGAGAAAGTCACTGCCATCCAGAAGTGGCCGGAGCCGAAGAACCTTAAGGAAGTGCGACAGTTCCTGGGACTAACGGGTTACTACAGGAGATTCGTGAAAGATTACACGAAGAAGGCAGCTCCTTTACAGGACCTCCTGGTAGGACAATCCTTAAAGAGCAGAAACCCTTCCTTTAATTGGGGTAAGGAACAGGCTGAAGCATTCCAAAAGATGAAAGAGATCCTTACAGGTGATGAGATCTTAACCTATCCTGATTACAGCCAACCGTTCCTGTTGTACACCGACGCCAGTAATGAAGGGTTGGGAGCAGTTCTCAGTCAGAAGCAGAATGGCCAAGAAAAAGTCATCGCATATGCCAGCAGAAAACTCAGGCCAACTGAAAGGAATCCGGAAAATTATAGCAGCTTCAAGCTGGAGTTTCTGGCGCTGGTCTGGGCCATTACTGAAAGATTTAAGCACTATCTGGCCTCCAATAAGTTCACGGCGTACACAGACAACAACCCGTTAACGCACCTGGAAACCGCCAAGCTGGGCGCCATGGAGCAGCGTTTGATGGCTCGGTTGTCCAATTACCAGTTTACTATCAAGTACCGGGCAGGTCGAAAGAATGCTAATGCTGATGCGTTGTCCCGAATGCCGCATGACTCTGATACGGAAGGAGAATCGGATGACCTGGAAGAAATTGAGCTACCTGCGTTCCATCGAAATGGGGTAGTCCACGAGCATCGAGTCCACAGAAAGCAGTATGGTGCAACATTAAATCCTTTACCCCATCACAGTTGGAAAGAGACTCAGGACAGTGATCCAGTGGTCAGCCGCATCAAGGAGTTGTTAAGACAGGAAGGCTCCTCTTTGGAAAAGGAAGCACCTTTGTCAGCCAAGCTCCTGTGGAACGAGAAAAGCAGGTTGTTCCTATACCGTGAGAAGTTGTGCAGGAGATACGTCAACCCCAGAACCCATGAGATGGTCTGGCAAATAGTGGTCCCCAAGGCAGACGTCCCAATGGTGTTGGAAGCATACCACGATCAAGCAGGACACTTTGGCTGGAGAAAGCTGGAGACCCTGTTGAGATGCCGGTTCTACTGGGTAGGGATGCGCAGCTCCATCGAGAGGTGGTGTCGGAACTGTGGACCCTGTGGTCTCAGAAGAAAGGACTACGGTAGTCAGAAGGCCCCCCTGCAACCTATCCGGACGACTCGTCCTCTGGAGATTGTGGCCCTGGACCACGTCAAATTGTCGCCAAGTAGATCTGGATACTCATACGCCTTGACCATGGTGGACCATTACTCCAGATTTCTGGTGGTTGTTCCAGTTAAGGATCAGACCGCAGTGACGGCCGCGAAAACCTTTCAAGCAAGCTTCTGCAGACCGCATGGGTATCCGGAGCAAGTATTAACCGATCAAGGACCTGCTTTCGAAGCTGATTTATTCCAGGAATTCTGTCACATGTACGGGTGCAAGAAAATTAGAACAACGCCATACCACCCTCAAACCAACGGTCTTTGCGAAAAAATGAACCATATTGTCCTTGATTTGTTGAGATCCATACCGTTGGAAGACAGGAATCGATGGCCGGACTTACTACCTGATTTGGTTGATTTGTATAACCATATACCTGTCAGTTCCACTAACTGCACTCCAGCCTATCTTATGAGAGCAAGGCCCGGAAGACTACCAATGGATCTAGAACTTGGAGTGGTAGAACCGGAGGCAGACGACACCGTTGAAAACTGGGATATCAATCGGCAAGAGCAATACAGAAGAGTACAAATCTGTGTAGAGGAAAGTCTCAACAAGGCACGGGAGAAACAGGAAGATGTTTACAACCGAAATGCTCCTGCCAAGCCTTTGATGCCTGGAGAGGTAGTATTAAAAAGAAAAAGGAAGATGCACAAATTGGATAACCAGTGGGAGCAAGAACCCTACGTTGTACAAGATTCTAAATATGACAACAGAAAAGTTTGTATCATCAGTAAGGACGGAGGAAGAACAATAACCACTGTGTCCAGAGACCATTTGAAATTGTGTCCAGAACCCTTAAAGCGTTGTGAAAAGAACCCTGTCCTCAATCAAGGAGAAAGAAAGGAAGAGGTCATACACACAGATCTGGGAGATTTTCCTGCGGATTGGCCCCGACTGGGAGATGCTGTAATAGTTCCGGTGTTGCAGTTTTACCAGCCACAAGAGGAAGTTTTACCTCCAGTTGTGCCCGTGGTGCCAGTTGAGCCCGTTCAGGAGTTACCCATTCTAGCAACACCTCAACCTGTGGAATCTCAAGAAGGATCATCTGAAGCAGCGCCCCATACTATGGGATCCCCTGGTGAAGCTGACTCACACCGCCCAGCCATCAGTATGCTTGCCAGATCCATAGAAAGATTGAGGCAGTTCTATAGTTTGCCGTTACGCAGTGCAGACAGATCGCAACTTGATATACCTGAGGCTACACCACGTAGATCAGAGCGAACCACCAAAGGGAAGTTACCCATTAGATATCAGCAGTGATTATAACGAATTAATGTGAATACTGTAAAAAGTCTATATATATATGTGTTTTTTCCCTATTATGTCTTATAATGGACTCAGAGGCTGAGGACTGAGCCAGCCCAAAAACTGTATCCTGTAAATAGTTGCACTAAGGTGCCTTTTAATGGTTTCACATGAAACCTTGACTTACCTCTGAACAGAAAACCCGTGTGGTGTGGCACTGAGTGAGGTCTGCATTTGGATGTCCTGCAGCCCACCCAGGACCTACGTTGAAGGTTTGGTGCGGGTCCTTCACAAGTATATTGTCTATTTTTATGAACATGTTTATTTAATATTTGTATTTCTCTATAATGTTATTGTTCGCAACGTTTAAGACATCCTTACCTCCCGGATGGGACGAATTAATGTTTAATGTTAAATGCATAAACAAAAATGTCTCTTTATATTTTACAGCCCGGGAGTGCTGTCGTTTACCATGGGGGAATGTGTAGCCCTGGTACATAATACCAGGAGGATGAGTGGAGAGGTAACAGTTAAGGGCTCTTCATAACATCACGTACACTTCTGACACACCCAGCAGGGGTGTGGAAGGGAGTGATTTAGTCAGTCAGTTTCCTGTCCTTGGACAGAGTAGACGTGTCCAGTCTGAGCCTGTTAGCAGTTCAGAAAGTGGAGGCTAGTACAGGTGGTCTAGTTCACCTCAGCCTAGTCAGAGCTGTGCCCCACTGGAAGACAGACTGAGATATCTATTAAGAGTCGAGCAAATCGAAGGGCAAAGTGGAAGGAATATTTAAAAAGTGCTTTTGGCTTGGAGAAGTCCTGCACATTGCTACCGGTCACTGGGGACCGAAGGATCACTATTAGCTACAAGCATAGTGGTAAGAAAACCAGAGATTTACCGGACCTTAGGTCGCGGCAAACAGCCCCAAATAGTCAGTACGTAACTGGGTCAGGGGGAGTGAAGACTTTGAGCCTGATCAGCAAGATAGGAATTCAACTCTCTCACAGGAAGGCTCCGACCACAAAACTGACTGGGCAGTACAGCTTTGGAATAGCTGGAATTATAGAGGGAACTACGCTGCAGGCTGGTTGGACTCATCATTATTGGACAGTAAAGGAGGCCCCTAACTTGCTTAGCCGTTGCCTCAAAGCTCATCCTCCATCAACCCCATCAGCCTCCCTGGGACCTGCCTTACCATCTTACAAGTAAAGGTATGGAAAGACGCTGACCGTGTGAGACTGAGTTATTTACTTGCATGCCTGCACAACCCTGCTTTAACTATCGACCTGAGGGAAGAGTCCTACCTGTAGGGGACCCGACATCTAGCTGCATCACCATCCCCTCAGAGATCTACAGCAGCGCTGGTACAAATTACCAGAGACTACAGGTGGCGTCACGAACTGTAAATAAATCTATTCCCTGTAAATATACCCCCCAACATACGCCAGACCGCCAGGGCCACAGACCGAGCCGCCGCTACCTGTGACAACCCCATAGACTTCCATGGGCTCGGCTCTGAGTACCCCATTGCCCTGGTAATCCACAATTGTGGTGGCGGGTCGACACATTAGCGCCGCCACTGGGCCCCCCCGCTTGTTGTTTGGCTGTTGAAAATGTTTTAACTTGAAGTTACTGACAGCCATAACAAAATATTGCCATATTCATTTAATCATTAAATAATGTACACTGTGTTAGGTCTTGGTTCAATAGGCTATGTGCAATCATTTCGATATGTTTTAATAAACATTGAACCAGTCCGGCCCTCGGCTTGTAGCAAATTTGTTTTTTTGGCCCTCGGTGTGTTTGACTTTGACATCCCTGCTCTAGAGGAACGAGCCCAGGCTCCTGCCATAACCCCGAGTTCTGGGATTCCCAAGTTACCTCCTTTTCGTTTTGGCGGTGAACGTGAGAAATTCAGGGGATTTATTAATCAATGCAATTTATTTTTCTCTGCACATGCTTCACAATTTCCCACTGAACGATCCAAAGTGCTTACTATAATCATGTTGCTTACCAATAAGGCTTTGATGTGGGCAAACCCTCTGATTGAGACTGAGGATGATTGTTTGAATCACCTTGATGCTTTTATTTCAGCCATGGGGCAGGTGTTTGATGACCCCAATCGAGGTGCAACAGCTGAAACAGCCATGTTAACTTTGCGCCAAGGTAAGCACTCGGTAGCTGAATATGCCCTGGATTTCAGGAGATGGGCTCTTGATACCACTTGGGACACTTCCGCTAAAAAATCTATTTTTCGGAAAGGGTTGTCTCCACTGATTAAGGATGAACTTGCTCGTGCCGACCCTCCCACTGCGTTAGGTGACTTTATTAACTATTGTATCCGTATTGATGCTCGTCTGACTGAACGCAGACAAGAGAGATGGTTCGAAAATAATCGCACTAACCTTTTACTACCTCCCTCCTCAGCTAAGGAACCTTTGAGTAGGATCACAAGGGAACCAGAACCTGAACCCATGCAGGTGGACTCTTTACAAAGACGGGTTAGTGCTGCACGCAAAGAACATCGTATAAAGGAAAATCTATGTTTCTACTGTGGTAAGTCAGGGCACTTCATTATAAACTGCCCCAGCCGTTCTCGTAAGACTACTGCAGCAGTCATTCACTGTGAGTGTTGCGAGAGGAGCTCTGTCATGTCCGAGCCTCAGGCTCCAGAGAGATCTGCTGCAACAGATCTTGATTTCTCGGACTTAAACTCTGTTAGTTCTGGGGACGATGACGGTATAAACGCTGCAATTTTTCAAGTTTCCTCAGCGGTGTCCCAGCTGAGTTGTAAAAGAAACAATTCTCATTGCTTCCTTTCCATCAAACTCTGGGTTGACTCAGTCTGGGTGTCTAGCTCTGCTATGATCGACTCAGGAGCAAGTGGAAATTTTATGGATATCTCCTTTGCTCTGAAACAGGGGATACGTTCAGTGAAGAAGGCTACTCCAGTACAGATGGAGACTGTGGATGGCTCTCTACTGACTTCTGGACCAGTGGATCAAGAAACAGAGCCTTTGAGGGTCCTTATGGGTAAAGATCATCAGGAGAAAATGTCTTTTATGCTTATCTCTTCTCCCCACTTTCCCATTATTCTAGGGCTACCATGGCTGCAGGCACAGAATCCTACGATTAACTGGGAGACCAAGGAATTACACTTTCCGGAGAAACAGATGAGTCAAGGAGTTTCAGCTTGCTCTGTTCCTAAAGGAACCATGTCAGTCCCTGAACTACCAGCTGTATACCAGGACTATGTGGATTTATGTGACAAGAAGAACGCTGACCAGCTTCCTCCTCACCGTCCATATGATTCTCCAATTGAATTATTGCCTGGAGCCGAGATACCTTTTGGTAAGATCTACCCCATAGCGGGGCCTGAGCTAAAAGCTTTGAAGGATTATATAGACGAAAATTTAGCCAAGGGCTTCATACGCCCCTCTTCATCTCCCGCAGGTGCACCCATCTTCTTTGTGAAGAAGAAAGATGGATCTCTGAGACCCTGCATAGACTATAGGGAACTCAATAAGGTTACTATTAGAAACCGTTATCCATTGCCTTTAATCCCTGAGTTGTTGGAGAGAGTGCGGCATGCCAAAATTTTCTCTAAACTGGATCTCCGTGGGGCCTATAACTTGGTCCGTATTAGACCTGGGGATGAATGGAAGACTGCTTTCAGGTCACGCTATGGACACTTTGAATACCTAGTTATGCCTTTTGGTCTGAGTACCGCCCCAGCCACTTTCCAACACTTCGTGAATGATATCTTCAGGGATCTCCTAGATACATTTGTGGTGATTTATCTGGATGATATTCTAATTTTTTCTAACTCCACAGAGGAACATCATGGACATTTGAGAATGGTCTTAGAACGCCTAAGACAAAACCATCTCTACATCAAACTTGAAAAGTGTGAATTCCATAGGACCGAAATTCAATTTCTGGGGTATGTACTATCTACGCAAGGGATTAGTATGGATGGAAGCAAGACCCAAGCCATCAAGGATTGGCCAATTCCTAGAAATGTGAAGGAGGTGCAGCGCTTCATCGGGTTTGCCAACTTCTATAGACGTTTCATTAAGAATTTTTCTGAGGTAGTGTCACCTATCACCCAACTTACCAGGAAACAGTCTAGGTTCTCCTGGACCCCGCAAGCTCAGGAAGCATTTTCCTGTTTAAAGGATAAATTTACCACCGCACCTATCTTAGTACATCCCAACCCCGAGCTTGCCTTCATAATAGAGGTGGATGCTTCAGACTGTGCCGTTGGAGCTATACTCTCTCAGAGAACAGGTGAGAAGAATGTCTTGCATCCCTGTGCCTTCTTTTCCCAGCAGTTGTCTTCGGCTGAGAGGAACTACGATGTGGGCAATAGAGAATTGTTGGCCATTATTGCCGCCTTCAAGGAATGGAGACACCTTCTTCAGGGAGCTGCACAGCAAATAGTCGTCCTGACAGACCATCGTAACCTTGAATTTATCAGGTCGGCTAAGTGCCTGACTCCTCGCCAGGCTCGCTGGAATCTTTTCCTAAACCAATTTAATTTTGTCATTTCTTATAGACCAGGATCGCGCAATGGAAAGGCTGATGCACTCTCTAGAATTCATTCAGCAGAGACACGTCCACTTACTCCTCCTAAGACTATTATTCCTGACTCTAGATTCCTGGGAGTGATTCATAATCAAGACCTACTTAAGGACATCAAGGAAGCATACCATGCGGATTCTTTGTTGGCTCAACCCCCAAGGGACGTAAGTCTTGTCTTTAAGAATGGTGTGTGGATTCAGGGACAACGTCTGTATATACCTGAAACAGTCAGATTGAGAGTATTGCAACTCATCCACGATTCCAAGATAGCCGGGCATAGGGGAATTCTAAAGACACAAGAATTTCTTTCTCGTTTCTTTTGGTGGCCCACTTACAGGAAAGATGTTTTAAACTATGTCACTTCATGTGAAGTCTGTGCAAGATGCAAAACACCTCGCTCCTCACCAACTGGTCTGTTGCAACCTCTTCCCACCCCGTCCCGCCCGTGGGGATCCATTTCTATGGACTTCATTGTGGAGTTACCAACCTCTCAAGGGAAGAACACCATTCTAGTGGTGGTTGACCGTCTAACAAAGGCAGCTCATTTTATCCCTTGTGTCGGCTTACCCACTGCAAAACAGACATCAGACTTGATGATTAAGAATGTGTTTCGCTTACATGGAGTACCGGATGAGGTCATTTCAGATCGAGGGGTGCAATTCACTTCAAGGTTTTGGCAAAATTTCTGTGCAGCATTGGACATTAAAGTAAACCTTTCTTCTGCTTTTCATCCCCAGACTAATGGACAGACAGAACGAACCAATCAGACCCTGGAGCAGTATCTCCGCTGTTTTATCTGCCACCTACAGGATGATTGGGTGGATCTACTTCCACTGGCTGAGTTCTCTTATAACAACTCTCAGAGCGCCTCCACTAAGCAGTCTCCTTTTTACTCCAATCTAGGTTATCATCCTAACATTCTTCCTCGATTTCCCATAGATACGCCCTTGCCGGCAGTGGCTGAAAGAATCACTTCTTTACAAAAGAATATGGATCTTCTAAAGGAAAATCTAGAATTGGCTCAGGAAAGGTACAAGAAAGCAGCAGATAAATTTCGCAAACCTGCACCAGCTTTCAAGGTAGGAGATTTGGTCTGGCTGTCAACCAGAAATCTTAAAGTAAAGATTCCATCGTCTAAATTGGGACATAAGTACATTGGACCTTATAAGATCAGTAAGATTATAAGTGCTGTTGCTTGTCGTCTTCAACTGCCCAGAACTATGAGAATCCACCCTGTCTTTCATGTATCCCTACTAAAGGCTGCAACACCCAATACGTTTCCTGGACGTTCTTCTCCTTGCCCTGACCCAGTGCTGGTCGATGGTCAGGAAGAATTTATGGTGGAAAGGATTCTAGATTCCAGGTTGTACAGAAATCAGTTGCAATATTTGATTAAATGGCAGGGCTACCCAGTGGAGGACAACTCATGGGAACCAGTCAATAATGTAAATGCTCCTCGCCTGCTCCGCCAGTTTCATCAGAGGTACCCTGACAAGCCTGGTCTGAGGTCATCCGGAGGTTGTCCCTAAGGGGGGAGTAATGTAAGGTTCTTTGTCTCTGTTGACATGTTCCTTGAAACTCAGTTTTCCGTCGGCCATTTTGCTTTCTGTCTTTCTGCAGCTCTTGCCCTCAGTTAATATGGAGTTTCCAGTTTTCATGTTCCCGCCCTGATTCTTCCCTCTTGCTTCTTAAGCAGCCTCAGCTGAACAATCAGTGCTCCTGAATCAAGCCTCAGTCAGTCTGTGACCTGACTCCTGGAAGCCTTGGACTTGTACTCCAGCTATTCCCTACTGAGGAACCTTGGAACACTTTTGGACTCTGGAAACCTGCTGTTTGGTGAATCCATGTTTGCAGAGGAATTACGGTACAGAGAAGAGATCCTGAACCTGCTTTGGAGATTTATTGTAGTGCTTGAAGTTACTCTGGCCTGCTGTGTCTCCTGTCTCTATTCCTGCAAACTGTGTGAACTTTTCAGCATGCTTGTATGAAGTAATACAAGTCATTTCATTTCAACCTATGTCTCCTGTGTTTTCCTCGCACCCAAGCACAAGACGCTATAGGAACTGTACACTATACATGACAATCTTTTACATTCTCTGACAGACCTTTTCGAAAAAGGGCTGCCAAAGCATCATCATTCCATTTGGTCAGGACTGCCCACTTTCGGAATTTCTGACAGTACCACTCAGCGTCTTCAAGCCCCTGATTTAATGCCAACAAGGTTTTTTTCAGCTTGATCAGTGACATTAGGTTCATCGTACAATAACCCCAGAGCCAGAAAAAATGCATCAACATTACTCAAAACAGGGTCCCCAGGTGTCAGGGAAAAAGCCCAATCCTGAGGATCGCCGCGCAGGAGAGAGATGACAATTTGAACCTGCTGTGCTGCGTTCCCTGAGGACTTAGGTTTTAAGGCAAAAAACAACTTACAGTTATTTTTGAAATTCAGAAATTTAGCTCGATCCCCCAAAAATAAATCTGGCATCGGGATCCTAGGTTCCACAACCGGCAACCTAGCAAGATAGGTAGCAATACTCCGAACTTCAGTGGCAAGCTGATCCACACGGCCAGACAACTGTGCAAACTCCACTGAGAGAGAAAAAAAATCCTCCTCAGCACCCAGAGAAAAAGAGGGAAAAAATGCAACAGAGAAAAAAAAAAAAATTTCTGACAACTTCCTTTTTTCTTTTACTATTTTTCCCTTCTGTTGAGTATCATATAATTTTCAGTTTGGCCGGTGATACTGTTATGATTTTGTAGCTGAGGAGAGCAGGCAAAAACGGCAATACACCAGAGAGGTTGGAATCTACTGGATTGCAGTACCCTGACTAACCACCACAACTAAAGGCAGTCGTGGAGCGTTCCTACGTTGGTCCTAGACGCCTCGTCACAGCCTGAGAGGTTAACTACACCTAAAGATAGAAAGAGGAAAGCTATCTGCCCCGGAGCAGATCCCCAAAGAACATAGGAAGCCCCCAAACATGTAATGGCGGTTAGACAAGAGGAAATACAGACACAGACAGAAAATAGTATGAGCAAACGTTGGGGCCCAATCTACCTGGACAGAAAAGGATAGGAAGGACACTTACTGCAATCCAAAAACCCTAAAAAATACCAACTCTACTAATTGCAAAAACACCTGAGATCACACGACCTCTACCACCTAAATTAGTTCTCTGGTGTCACAAAACTAAGCCGCAGCCACTGAAAAAACTGGAAAAGGCAAATGAACAAATAACAGTGGCTCAGATAAACTGAGAGGAGCACAAGCCCCCGGAGGGGACCTGGCTGACCTCCACAGAAGTGCAGGGAACAAAGCAAAAAGCAAGCACAAAAAATAAAAGCAGAAAATATCTTATCTGATAGCAGAAGATGCAGGCAAGACTCAGCAAGCTTCCAAGTGAACCAGGAACCACAGTTGAGACAAGAACAATTGATCACCGGCAACCATGATGGGAGGGAACCTCCCTTATATAAGACCAGTCTGTAACTCCTGATTGCCAATCCTCATTAAATGGTTCAATACTGTTTGTAACCACCAGAGGGAGCTTCTGCTCAGAATTCATTTCTAACACATTCACAACAGACAAGGACCAGCCTCCTTTTAAAGTGTCCAGTGGTGTCATTCTTACTTAATCATGACAGATTGATCTCCAGCCATGTCCTCATCAACACCCACACCTGTGTTAATGGAGCAATCACTGAAAAGAGGTTAGCTGGTCCTTTTAAGGCAGGGCTGCAATGATGTTGAAATGTGTTTTGGGGGATAAAGTTAATTTTCTAGCCAAATATTGACTTTGCAAGTAATTGCTGTTAAGCTGATCACTCTTTATAACATTCTGGAGTATATGCAAATTGCCATTAGAAAAAGTAAAGCAGTAGACTTTGTAAAAATTAATATTTGTGTCATTCTCAAAACTTTTGGCCATGACTGTAGTACGTCTCAGGTTGTATGCATGTCGCTCAAAGTATCACCTTAGCACATTGACTGATAAAGGACTGAATAGCACATTTTATAAGGCAAATCTAAATAGTAACTGTTATGATTCGGTAGCTGAGGAGTGCAGGCAAAAAGGCAATACACCAGAGCAGTTGGAATCTATGAGATTGCAGTACCCTGACTAACCACCACAACTAGAGGCAGCCGTGGAGCGTTCCTACGTTGGTCCTAGACGCCTCGTCACAGCCTGAGAAACTAACTACACCTAAAGATAGAAATAGGAAAGCTATCTGCCCCGGAGCAGATCCCCAAAGATAATAGCAAGCCCCCAAACATGTAATGGCGGTTAGACAAGACAAAATACTGACACAGACAGAAAATAGTATGAGCAAACGTTGGGGCCCAAACTAACTAAATAGAAAAGGATAGGAAGGGTACTTACTGCAATCCCAAAAAAAACCCTGAAAGCACCAACTCTACTAATTTCAAAAACACCTGAGATCACACGACCTCTACCACCTAAATTAGTTCTCTGGTGTTACAATATCAAAACAGCAGCCACTGAAAAAACTGGAAAAAGCAAAAGTACAAACATCAGTGGCTGAACTAAACTGAGAGGGCAAAAGCCCCCTGAGGGGACCCAGAAGGCCCCCACAGAAGTGCAGGACAAAATGCAAAAATTAAGCACAGAAACAAAAAGAAGAAAATGTCTTATCTGTTAGCAGGAGATGCAGACACGACACAGCAGGCTACAAGGGAAACAGGAATCAAGGATTGAGACCCGAACAATTGATCACCGGCAACCCTGATGGGAAGGTGACTCCCTTATATAAGACCAGTCAGTAACACCTGATTCCCAGTCCTCACAATCTTCACTGAACAGACCAGTACCGCTTGTAACCACCAGAGGGAGCCTCTGCTCAGAACTCATCTCAAGCCCATTCACAACAGTACCCCCCCTTGAGGAGGGGTCACCGAACCCTCATTTGAGCAACCAGGTCGGTCAGGATGAGTTCTATGATACGCACGGATGAGTCTCCTAGCATGGATGTCCGAAGCAAACACCCAAGAATTGTCTTCCTGACCATAACCTCTCCACTTAACCAAATACTGGAGTTTCCGTCTAGAAAAACGAGAATCTAATATTTTCTCAACCACATACTCCAAATTGCCCTCAACCAAAACAGGGTCAGGAGGCACAGCAGCAGGAACCACTGGCTCAACAAACCTCTTCAACAAGGACTTGTGGAACACGTTATGGATCTTAAATGTCCCTGGAAGAAGCAAACGAAAAGAGACAGGATTAAGAATCTCCATGATCTTATAAGGTCCAATGAACCTAGGCTTAAATTTAGGAGATGCTACTCTCATAGGAATATTTTTTGAGGACAACCAGACCAAGTCCCCTACTTTAAACCGAGGACCATCAGTCCTATGCCGGTTAGCAAACCGCTGGGCCCTCTCCTGAGAGAGGGACAACCTCTCCACTACCTGGTCCCAAATCTGTTGCATACGCTCCACAACAGAGTCAACACCTGGACAGACAGAAGCCTCCGTCTGTCCTGAAGAAAATCGAGGGTGAAACCCAGAATTACAGAAAAATGGGAGACATCAAAGTGGCAGAGCTAGCCCTATTATTAAGAGCAAACTCAGCCAAAGGCAAAAAAGAGACCCAGTCATCCTGATCAGCAGACACAAAGCATCTTAGATAAGTCTCCAATGTCTGGTTTGTTCTCTCAGTTTGACCATTGGTCTGAGGATGAAATGCCGAGGAGAAAGACAATTGAACACCCAGTTTAGAACAAAAAGTCCTCCAAAATCTGGAAACAAACTGGACTCCTCTGTCAGACACAATGTTCTCAGGAATGCCGTGTAAACGAACCACGTGCTGAAGGAACAACGGCACCAATTCAGAGGAGGAAGGCAACTTAGGCAATGGCACAAGATGTATCATCTTGGAAAACCTATCACAAATCACCCAGATGGCGGTCATTCTCTGAGAAACAGGAAGGTCGGAAATGAAATCCATAGAGATATGGGTCCATGGTCTCTTGGGCACAGGCAATGGCATCAACAAACCACTAGAGCGAGAGCAAGGCTTGGAGCGAGAGCAAGTCCCGCAGGACTGCACAAATTCCCTGACATCACGAGACAAGGTAGGCCACCAAAAGGACCGACTAACCAAGTCTCTGGTACCAAAAATTCCGGGATGCCCAGCCAACACGGAACAATGAATCTCAGACATCACACTCTTTTTCCACTGGTCCGGGACAAACAATTTTCCAACAGGGCAGCGCTCGGGCCTATCCTCCTGACACCCCTCCAGAGCAAGTCTCAAATTGGGTGAGATGGCGGAAAGAACTACACCCTCTTTCAAAATAACAGAAGGATCAGATAACTCAGGAGAGTCCGCAAGGAAACTCCTCGAGAGGGCATCCGCCTTAACATTCTTAGTGCCAGGAAGAAAGGAAACCACAAAATTAAAACGTGTGAAAAACAAGGCCCACCTGGCCTGTCTAGGATTGAGTCGCTTGGCAGATTCCAGATAAACCAGATTCTTATGGTCCGTAAGGACCACCACCCGATGTTTGGCTCCCTCCAGCCAATGTCTCCACTCTTCAAAAGCCCACTTCATGGCCAATAACTCCCGATTACCCACGTCATAATTACGTTCAGTAGGAGAAAATTTTCGAGAGAAAAAGGCACAAGGGTTACTTTTAGAGGTCTCTGGATCTTTTTGGGACAAAACGGCACCTGCCCCAATTTCAGAGGCATCAACCTCCACCTGAAATGGCAGAGAAACATCAGGCTGCCGTAGAACAGGAGCAGAAGTGAATCTCTGCTTAAGTTCCTGAAATGCAGAGACTGCCTCAGGAGGCCAATTCACCACATCAGAACCCTTTTTGGTCAAATCAGTTAATGGTTTAACAATAACCGAGAAATTACCAATAAATTTACGATAAAAATTGGCAAAACCCAAAAATCTTTGAAGAGCCTTTAATGAAGTAGGTTGGACCCAATCACAGATGGCCTGAACCTTGACCGGGTCCATTTCAATAATAGATGGGGACAAAATGAATCCCAGAAATGAGATCCTCTGTACGCCAAAAAGACACTTTGATCCCTTCACAAACAGAGCATTCTCTCTCAAAATCTGGAATACAGTTCGAACATGTTTCACATGAGAGTCCCAGTCATTAGAAAAAATCAAGATATCATCCAAATAAACAATCAGAAATGTATCCACAAAATCCCTGAAAATGTCATTCATGAAGGACTGGAAGACAGAAGGAGCATTAGTGAGCCCAAAGGGCATCACAAGGTACTCAAAATGCCCCTCCGGGGTATTGAATGCCGTCTTCCATTCATCCCCGTGCTTAATGCGAATAAGGTTATATGCCCCCCTGAGGTCAAGCTTGGTAAACCAAGTAGCGTTTTTCACCCTGGAAAACAGGTCAGAAATCAAGGGTAACGGGTATTGATATTTCACAGTAATATTGTTCAAAAGACGATAATCAATACACGGCCTTAATGAACCATCCTTTTTGGCCACAAAGAAAAAACCGGCACCTAAGGGTGAAGAGGATGGTCTGATATGACCCTTCTCCAATGACTCCTTGATATAAGACCGCATAGCGTCATGTTCAGGTACAGACAAGTTAAAAAGGCGACCTTTTGGGAATTTACTACCCGGCACTAATTCAATAGCGCAGTCATAGCTCCTATGGGGAGGCAAGGATGCAGATTTACTTTCGCTAAACACATCAGAAAAATCAATCAAAAAGTCAGGAACATCCTGAGCCTGGGGGGAGGCAGAAAAAACAGGAGTGTTGGTATTAACACATTGGCAGCCCCAACTGGTTACAGACACAGATTTCCAATCCAAAACAGGATTATGAGACTGTAACCAAGGGAAACCCAGTACGATAATATCATGCAGATTATACAGAACCAAAAATTTGCAGCACTCTTGATGATCAGGTTCAACCCTCATTATCACCTGAGTAGAGAACTGAGGTTTATTCTCAGCCAAAGGGGTAGAATCGATCCCCAGAAGGGGAATAGACTTCTGTAGGGGTATCAAGGGAAACCCACAACGTTTAGCAAAATCATAATCCATCAGGTTAATAGCTGCTCCAGAATCAACGAAAGCCTGAGCAGAAAATGAGGACAGAGAGCATATCAGAGTGACAGTTAGTAAAAACTTAGTCTGAACACTACCCAAGACAACTGAGCGTGCAAAACGTCTTCCCCGCTTAGGGCAGACTGAAATAGCATGAGAGGCATCACCACAGTAGAAGCATAACCCATTGCGCTTTCAAAACTCATGACGCTGTGCCCCAGACACCACTCTATCACACTGCATGGATTCAGAAGCAGGTTCACAAGACAACACTATTCCACGCATACTTCTCCGCTCACGCAAACGTCTGTCAATTTGAATCGCTAATGACATAGAATCATTGAGACCAGAGGGGACAGGGAATCCCACCATAACATCCTTTACATTATCTGACAGCCCCTTCCGAAAAAGGGCCGCCAAAGCGTCGTCATTCCATTTGGTCAGGACTGCCCACCTACGGAATCTCTGACAGTATAACTCAGTGTCATCAAGCCCCTGATTTAATGCCAACAAGGCTTTTTCAGCTTGATCAGTGACATTAGGCTCATCGTACAATAACCCCAAGGCCTGAAAAAATGCATCAACATCACTCAAAACAGGATCCCCAGGTGTCAGGGAAAAAGCCCAATCCTGAGGATCGCCGCGCAGGAGAGAGATGACAATTTGAACCTGCTGCGCTGCGTTTCCTGAGGACTTAGATTTTAAGGCAAAAAAACAATTTACAATTATTTTTGAAATTCTGAAACTTAGCTCGATCCCCTAAAAACAAATCTGGCATGGGAATCCTAGGTTCCACAACAGGCAACCTAGCAAGATATGCAGCAATACTCCGAACCTCAGTGGCAAGCTGATCCACACGGCCAGACAACTGTGCAAACTCCATTGAGAGAAAAAATCCTCCTCAGCACCCAGGGATACAGAGGGAAAAAAAAAAAAAAATGCAACAAACAGAAAAATATCTCTGACAACCGTTTTTTCTTTCACAATATTTTTCCCTTCTGTGAGTACCATACAATTTTAAATTTAGGCCGGTGATACTGTTATGATTCGGTAGCTGAGGAGTGCAGGCAAAAAGGCAATACACCAGAGCAGTTGGAATCTATGAGATTGCAGTACCCTGACTAACCACCACAACTAGAGGCAGCCGTGGAGCGTTCCTACGTTGGTCCTAGACACCTCGTTACAGCCTGAGAAACTAACTACACCTAAAGATAGAAATAGGAAAGCTATCTGCCCCGGAGCAGATCCCCAAAGATAATAGCAAGCCCCCAAACATGTAATGGCGGTTAGACAAGACAAAATACTGACACAGACAGAAAATAGTATGAGCAAACGTTGGGACCCAAACTAACTAAATAGAAAAGGATAGGAAGGGTACTTACTGCAATCCCAAAAAAAACCCTGAAAGCACCAACTCTACTAATTTCAAAAACACCTGAGATCACACGACCTCTACCACCTAAATTAGTTCTCTGGTGTAACAATATCAAAACAGCAGCCACTGAAAAAACTGAAAAAAGCAAAAGTACAAACATCAGTGGCTGAACTAAACTGAGAGGGCAAAAGCCCCCTGAGGGGACCCAGAAGGCCCCCACAGAAGTGCAGGACAAAATGCAAAAATTAAGCACAGAAACAAAAAGAAGAAAATGTCTTATCTGTTAGCAGGAGATGCAGACACGACACAGCAGGCTACAAGGGAAACAGGAATCAAGGATTGAGACCCGAACAATTGATCACCGGCAACCCTGATGGGAAGGTGACTCCCTTATATAAGACCAGTCAGTAACACCTGATTCCCAGTCCTCACAATCTTCACTGAACAGACCAGTACCGCTTGTAACCACCAGAGGGAGCCTCTGCTCAGAACTCATCTCAAGCCCATTCACAACAAGTAACATAAACATTAACATAGAGGTGCCTTACAGATGACATCTTCTCTAATTGGCATTGTTCTCTTTCTTTTCTCCTCCATCTGGTTTAAACACAGATAACTTTTCATTACCACATCTTATCTCTGTAGACTCCTCTCTTCTCCAGACTTCTGCAGCACATCCTGACATGGTGCCTTTAAAAATAGCTGTGTCATTATAATGTCCCCTGTATGAAAGGATCTGCCCATGTTGTGTCCTGGGAAAATATTTTCCCCTTACTGTGCTTCCTGCAAAGTATCTGACCTCCATGCTTATGGTACATTGCCTCCTCACCATCCGCTCTTATGAAATATGGCCTCCACACCATCCCCACTTCAAGCTATCCCTTCCACACTGTTACCCTTTCTATACTTTCCCCCCCGTGTTACCCCTTTTCATATCCGTCCCACTCTGACCCTCTTCATACTGAGCCTCATTTTCACACTGCCCTCACCACAATGCACCCTTGCTTCCCCTTCTCTATACTGTGCCCCAGGACTGCTACTAGGAAATTGAGGACCCCATACTGGCAAAATTTTGGGGGCCCCCTTGAGAGTCCACCCAGGCTCCGCCCCCAGCCCCACCTCCGTCCCTCAAATCTTGCACAGTCCCACCGCCACACCACCCTGTCTTGGAAAAACTCCACTTCTACACCACATCCTCACCAATCACACATTTAGGGTATGTGAACACATTGCAGATTTGCACAGAATCTGCATCTCTTGGCAAAATCCACAGGTAAAAATCCACGTGTTTTTGATGCGGATTTTCATGCGTTTTTTTTCATGCGGATTTGTATGTGTTTTTGTAAACTAAATAAAGATCTATTATTTACCAAAAAAAACATTGTGATGTCATTTCTTTGTCCAACCTCTTATTTCACATACTCCATTGAAGAATACTGTTTACACACACAGATAGCTAAATAGCTAGATGATAGATAGACCGATAGGTAACATAGATAATAGATAGATAATAGATATTAGATAGATAATAGATATATATATATATCTCTAGATAGATATATTTACCTATCTAGAGATATACCTATCTATCTACAGATATATATCTGTAGATAGAAAAAATCTGCGTTAGCCCGGGATCACACTTACGAGAAACTCACACTAGTCTCGCACCTCAATACCCGGCACCAGAACGTTCAGCTGCAGAGAAATACATGCAACCACATACTCCGGTCCTGACGGCAGTGGCGGGTATTGATGCGAGAGATTCGTGCGAGTTTCTCGTAAGTGTGACCCCGGCCTTAAACGCAATATTTAACCCCTTAATGTCCACTGACGTGCAGAGTCCGTCATGGCAAGGTGCCAGTTCCGGCACCAGGACGGACTCTGCACGTCATGCCTTTGATCTACCACTGCGTGTAAACACGCAGTGGTAGATCAGTGCCGACAGCTGTCACAGACAGCTGACAGGCACGGCAAGCGGTGCGGGGACCTTTGCCGTCGGTCCCCGCACTCACAGCGCTGTGATTGGTCAGTCAATCTGACTGACCAAACACAGCAGCGATCGCGCAGGAGAAGCTGAAATTTCAGCTTCTCCAGCGCGATCAGTGCAGGAGCCGGCGCTGCAGTGGCCAGGCTTCCTGCACTGACAGCCAGGAGCGGAGCCCCCACCGCCCCTGGCTGTTAACCCCCTGACTGCTGCGATCCAGCGCGATCGCAGCGCTCAAGGGGGGAGGCAGAGGGTCGGGAGCTCCCTCTGCCTCAGTTCGGCACCCTGCACTGTATTTGCAGGGGCCGATGTCTGCCTTGATGACCCGGGGGTTGTCATGACAACCTCCGGGTCATTTAGCTATGGGAAGCTGCTGTGATCATGTCACAGCAGCTTCCACTATAGTTGCAATGCATTGCAATGCCAGAGCATTGCAATGCATTGTAACTGCAATCAAAAGTAAAAAAAGTGAAAGTCCCATAAAGGGACAAGTTGAAAAAAATCATTTTTTAAAAAAAATTGTAAAAAAAATATTAAAAAATAATTTAAAAAATATCCCCTAAAAAATACAAATTTTTATGTAATAAAAAAAATAAAAAACAAAAAAAATACACATGTTTGGTATCGCCATGTCCGTAAAAATCCCATCTATAAAAGCATAACCCTAGTTAACCCCTTCAGTGACAGCCGTAAAAAAAAAACCACAAAAAAGTAGTAAATTATACTTTTTCCAAGCGGTATCATTATACCGCTTGGAAAAAGTGCAATAACACGCGATCAAAAAGTCAGATATAAATAATCATGGTACCGCTGAAAACGTCATCTTGTCCCGCAAAAAACAAGCCGCTATATAGCATCATCAGCGAAAAAATAAAAAAGTTATAGCTCGCGGAATAAACTGATGCAAAAATAATTATTTTTTCTATAAAATTCTTTATTGTGTAAAAAACGCCAAAACATAAAAAAAATATAAATGAGGAATCGCCATAACCGTAGTGACCCGGAGAATAAAGCTGCTTTATCAATTTTACCACACGCGGAACGGGGGAAAAAAATTAAAAAAAAAACAATTCCTGAATTGCTGGTTTTTGTTCATTCTGCTTCCACAAAAATCGGAATAGGAAACGATCAAAAAACGTTATGTGCCTGAATATGGTACCAATAAAAACGTCAGCTCGTCCCGCAAAAAATAAGCCCATAGATAACTCTGTCGGCCGAAATATGGAAAAATTATAGCTCTCAAAATACGGCGATGCAAAAAATTCTTACAAAAAATTATTCCAAAAAAAAGCGTCTTTTAGTGTGTGACAGAAGCTAAACATGAAAAAAGGATGTAAATCTGGTATCGCTGTAATCGCACCGATCCGAGGAATAAAGTCGCCTAATCACTAATATCGCACGAGGAACGGCGTAAAAAAGAAAACCAATTCTTCACCTTTTGTAGATTTGTTCATTGTGCCTCCCAAAGATCGCAGTAAGGCGATCACAGTGGTTCCCCCCCGCATATGGGTATCAGCGTACTCAGGACAAAATGCACAATAGCTTTTGGGGTCCTATTTCTCCTGTTACCCTTATAAAAATAAAAATTTGGGGGCAAAAAGGTCATTTTTGTGGAAAAAAATATGATTTTTTTTATTTTCACGGCTCTACGTTATAAACTTCTGTGAAGCCCTTGGGGGTTCAAAGTGCTGACCACACATCTAGATAAGTTCCTTGGGGGGTCTAGTTTGCAAAATGGGGTCATTTGTGGGGGGTTTCTACTGTTTAGGCACATCAGGGGCTCTCCAAGCGCGACATGACACCCGCAGACCATTCCATCAAAGTCTGCATTTAAAAACGGTGCTCCTTCCCTTCCGATCTCTGCCATGCGTCAAAATAGTGGTTCCCCCCACATATGGGATATCAGCGTACTCAGGACAAATTGCACAATAGCTTTTGGGGTCCTATTTCTCCTGTTACCATTATAAAATAAAAATTTGGGGCAAAAAGATTATTTTTGTGGAAAAAAATATGATTTTTTTATTTTCACGGCTCTACGTTATAAACTTCTGTGAAGCACTTGGGGGTTCAAAGTGCTCACCACACATCTAGAAAAGTTCCTTGGGGGGTCTAGTTTCCAAAATGGAGTCACTTGTGGGGGTTTCTACTGTTTAGGCACATCAGGGGCTATCCAAACGTGACATGACACCCACAGACCATTCCATCAAAGTCTGCATTTGAAAAAGGCTCTACTTCCCTTTCGAGCTCTGCCATGCGTCAAAATAGTGGTTTCCCCCCACATATGGGGTATCAGCGTACTCAGGACAAATTGCACAATAACTTTTGGGGTCCTGTTACCCTTTGGAAAATAACAATTGGGGGTGGAAAGATCATTTTTGTGGAAAATATATAATTTTTTAATTTTACTGCTCTACGTTATAACCTTCTGTGAAGCCCTTGGGGTTCAAAGCTCTCACCACACATCTAGATAAGTTCCTTGGGGGGTCTAGTTTCCAAAATGGGGTCACTTGTGGGGGGTTTCCACTGTTTAGGCACACAGGGACTCTCCAAATGCGACATGGCATCCAATCTCAATTCCAGCCAAAAAAGTCAAATGGCGCTGCTTCCCTTCCGAGCTCTGCCATGTGCCCAAATAGTGGTTTACCCCCACATATGGGGTATCAGCGTACTCAGGACTAATTGCCCAATAACTTTTGGGGTCCTTTTATCCTTTGGAAAATAATAATTGGGATGAAAAGATCATTTTTGTGGAAAAAATATGATTTTTTAATTTTACGGCTCTACGTTATAACCTTCTGTGAAGCCCTTGGGGGTTAAAAGCTCTCACAACACATTTAGATGAGTTCCTTGAGGGGTCCAGTTTCCAAAATGGGGTCACTTGTGGGGGTTTCCACTGTTTAGGCACACAGGGACTCTCCAAATGCGACATGGCATCCAATCTCAATTCCAGCCAAAAAAGTCAAATGGCGCTGCTTCCATTCCGAGCTCTGCCATGCACCCAAATAGTGGTTTACCCCCACACATGGTATATCGGTGTACTCTGGAGAAATTGTACAACAAATATTGTGGTTCATTTTCTCCTGATACCCTTGACAAAATTTAAAAAAATTGTGTCGAAAGAAAAATTTTGGGAAAAAAAGTTAAATGTTCATTTTTTCCTTCCACATTGCTTCAATTCTTGTGAAGTACCTAAAGGGTTAATAAACTTCTTGAATGTGGCTTTGAACACGTTGAGGGGTGCAGTTTTAGAATGGTGTCACTTTTGGGTATTTTCTGTCATATTGACCCCTCAAATTCACTTCAAATGTGAGGTGGTCCCTAAAAAAATGGTTTTGTAAATTTTGTTGGAAAAATGAGAAATTGCTGGTCAACTTTTAACACTTATAACTTCGTAACAAAAAAAAATTTTGGTTCCAAAATTGTGCTGATGTAAAGTAGACATGTGGGAAATGTTATTTATTAACTAATTTTTGTGACATATCTCTCTGATTTAATGGCATAAAAATTAAAAGTTTGAAAATTTCAAAATTTTCAAAATTTTTGCCATATTTCCATTTTTTTCATAAAAAAACGCAAGTTATATTGAAGAAATTTTACCACTATCATGAAGTACAATATGTCACGAGAAAACAATCTCAGAATCGCCAAGATCCGAGTTATAACCTCATAAAGAGACAGTGGTCAGAATTGTAAAAATTGGCCTGGTCTTTAACCTACAAAATGGCTTGGTCATTAAGGGTTAATAAAAAAAAAATGGAAAAAAAATTGCGGGGCTCCCGTGCAATTTTCAAGTCCAGAGATGGAAAACCAGCGACTAGGGGCTGATGTTTATAGCCTGGGAAGGGGGTAATACCCATGGATCTTCCCAGGCTATGAATATCAGCACGCAGCTGTCTGCATAGCCTTTACTGGCTATTAAAATAGGGGGGCCCCCCAAAAAATGACGTGGGATCCCCCTTTAATTAACAGGGGATAAATATAATTAATAGGATATTGGCCCCCCTGGCTACAAACACCAGCCCGCAGCCGCTCCAGAAATGGCGCAACTCTAAGATGTGCCAATTTCGGCACTTAGCCTCTGTCTTCCCACTGCTGTGTAGCGGTGGCATATGGGGTAATAAGGGGTTAATGTCACCTTTGTATTGTAAGGTGACATCAAGCCCGGTTAGTAATGGAGAGGCGTCAATAAGACGACTATCCATTGCTAATCCTATAGTATGTAAAGGGTTAATAAAGACAGTTTTTAGAATAAAGTATTTTAATGAAATAAAACAGAACACGGTTTTGGAATCTTTATTATACGCCTAATTCCCCAAAGCCATATATCTCCTGCAAAAAATAATAAACCAACCGTATACACCCTGTTCGACACAGTCCAATTAATAACGAGTGTCCCATGACGATCTCCCCAATAGAACAGTGACATCGGGTGATGTCACTGCTCTACTGAACCTCCCAGTGACACTGACAGGAGGTAATCCTCCTGCAGTGCAACACTGAAGAGGTTACCTGAGTTCATTCTCTCACTTTACGGCAATGCTGCGTGGGAATTTTCTCATACAGCGTTGCCGGGGAAGAGAATGAACTTAAGTGACCTCTCTCCCAGCAGCGACGGAGGGATACATCGCGGAGGATTACCTCCACTGTCAGTTCATCGCGGGGCCCCTGTAGAGCACTGACATCGCCCGATGTCAGTATTCTACACAGGAGAGCGTCGTGGGACACTCGTAACTAACTGGACTACGGCGGAAAGGTAAGTATAGGTTGGTTTATTATTTTTATTTTTATTACAGGAGACGAGGGCGTTGGGGACTAGGTGATTGGTGAGTAAGTACTCTATGTTATGTGTTGTATGTTATATGTATGTACTGTATGTTCTGTATGTTTTTTTACTACCGATCACAGCCATTGTCTGATGGGACTACTTTCCCATCATCGACAATGCTATTACTGTGAGCATTCATAGCCGGATGGGAGCAGTAGTCATATCAAACACCCACATCCGCAGCAAATCCGCAGATCTTTTTTAGACCTGCGGTTTTGATGTGCCAGACTCAATGGAAGTGAATTGGTGCAGAAACACTGCAGATCTGCAAAAAGAATTGACATGCTGTGGAAAAAAAAAATGCTGCGATTCAGAGCGGATTTTTCCGCAGCACGTGCACAAATTTTTTTCCCATTGAAAAACATTGTGTGCTCAAACACTTGCGCATCTGCAGCGATTCCGCGCGGAAAAAAACACTGCGGATCCACAGCGATCCGCGACGTGTGCACACAGCCTTACAGTTCCCATCACCACATACATAACCAGCAGCTTTTGTTTTGGCCAAAAGATTTTTTAATCCGTCACTATGACAAGGTAGAATCTTTTGGCCGGGCTTTACTCTACTGTAACTTACTAAACATTTGTTAAAATATCCAATACAATTTAGGTATATTTTTATTTATTTTTAAATTTTTAAAATGACCAATAATATAACAAACAAGGAACAAATACCGCCACATCATGACGAGACCACATATTACCACCATATAGTAATCAAATAATACCACGTACAAGGAACAAAAACCAACACACGATGACCAGGCCACATATTACCACTACATAGTGACCGAAAAATACTATATACAAGGAACAAATACCGCCACACCATGTCCAGATCACATTTTACCACCACATAGCGATCAAGTAGCACATACAAGGAACAAATACCACCACACCATGACCAGACACCATATAGTGATCAAATAATACCACATACAAGTAACTAAAACCAACACACCATGACCAGACCACATATTACCACCACATGGTGACCGAAAAATACTACATACAAGGAACAAATACCACCAAACCATGTCCAGATCACATATTACCACCACATAGTGACCAAATAATAGCACATACAAGGAACAAATACAGCCACAACATGATCAGATCACATTTTACCACTACATAGTGACTGAATACTATAATACTGATCATCAATAAAAAAAACCAACACAATACTAATATCACCATAAGTGCCATTATACACAGGAGATCTGCATTTCGTATACAGTGTCCGTGTGCAGGTAATACAGTGAACACCCGTGATATTATATACAGGAGCTCTGTATATAGTGTCAGTGTACAGGTAATACAGTGATCACCGGTGATATTATACACACGAGCTCTGTATATAGTGTACAGGTAATACAGTGATCACCAGTGACTTTATACACAGGAGCTCTGTAAATAGTGTCAGTGTACAGGTAATACAGTGATCACCAGTGACATTATACACAGGAGATCTATATATAGTATACAGTGTATAGTGTCAGTATACAGGTAACACACTGACTCACCGGTGACATCTCTACTTGAAGTCCTTCATCTTCACTTTTCATCTTCATCCAGCGCACACCGCCATCATTTCTTCCAGCCAGTACTAGTCTCTGCAGAAAATAACACAGATATCTAGAGCACATTCCCCAATTTTTCACCACCCTCTACACTATGCCAGATGAAGAAAATAAGAGCGACCATGTTGTCCTGCACAGAAACAAGACATCTCCTCCCACACACTGAAAACAGTATCCTCAAAAATAATAACCTTTAACTAGCCCCTACAGTATTAATATCCCACATTCTGGACCCCACGTTTCCTCCCATTCTGCCTCATGTCTCCTCATATTGCCCCCATAGTCATCCATAATAGTATAATGTACCACATAGTCATATATAGCAGTATAATGCACCCCATAGTCATATATAGCAGTATAATGCACCCCATAGTAGTATAATGCACCCCCTGTATAATATGCCCCATACCGCGGCTTTACAAAAAAAAAGTTTTCCTTACCTGGCCGAGCTCCTGCAGTGTGTCCTCCTCTCCGATTCGGCTGAGGCACGCAGCATCATTCCAGCGTATGACAGTGACGTCATCTGTAGGCGACGTGCGCGCTGACGTCAGCTGCCGGCCTGTGATTGGCCGGAAATACATGTAGTGGCACGCTCCGGTCCGAGTGCCGGCGGTAGTGCCGAGTGTTGATGTGAGAGACTCGTGCGAGTTTCCCGCATCACACACGCAAGTGTGACACCGGCCTTAGTTTCCCATTAACCTGCCTTTGTGGAAACCACAGCCTCCTCTGTTAATCGTCTGTCAATTGTGTAATTGTACTGACGATAGGGGGCAGCAGAGGGCTGTCCGTGACCAAAAGATCACAGCGGGGTGGTTCAGTTACGACCCTCCCTGGCTGCGTCCTTTTACACCGGGTATGAGGCACTGACCTTGCTCATAGATCGGCGTTTTTCTCTGTTGTCTCTTGCTTACAGACCTTTTCCTATTTCCCTCTCATGTGATCTGATGAAATGATCACATAACAGATGCCTCATTATTTGCTGCGGGGAGATTTCACGCTAGTTATGTAATTGCGAGAGATGTTAATAATACATTAGAACGTTTCGCTGTAGTTCATTACTTGTTCTGGGACAACAATAAGTTATAATTTGTTTGGCTGCTGCGACAAAGAAGGAAATGAGATTAAAAACCCCGAGAGAAAACATACAAAACCAGTTATCCATCCCAGCAGCACAGAGTATTTCAGCAGAAGCTGATCCTGTTGGTGATAGAGTAATGCTACTGGCCCGCTGTAAACCACTGCAAAATGACCGTAGGTGAACTGATTAGCGTGGGAAAGTTTCTGAACTTTTTCCTATGCTGTCAGTTCACCTCAGGTCAGCCGGGGACTCCGCGCTGCCTCAGTGACTACTGCTGACATCACCGAGGCTGCTCGGAGTCCCCGGCTGACCGTAGGTGAACTGATTAGCGTGGGAAAGTTTCTGAACTAATTCCTACGCTGTCAGTTCACCTCAGGTCAGCCGGGGACTCCGCGCTGCCTCAGTGACTACTGCTGACATCACCGAGGCTGCTCGGAGTCCCCGGCTGACCGTAGGTGAACTGATTAGCGTGGGAAAGTTTCTGAACTAATTCCTACGCTGTCAGTTCACCTCAGGTCAGCCGGGGACTCCGCGCTGCCTCAGTGACTACTGCTGACATCACCGAGGCTGCTCGGAGTCCCCGGCTGACCGGAGGTGAACTGATTAGCGTGGGAAAGTTTCTGAACTAATTCCTACGCTGTCAGTTCACCTCAGGTCAGCCGGGGACTCCGCGCTGCCTCAGTGACTACTGCTGACATCACCGAGGCTGCTCGGAGTCCCCGGCTGACCAGAGGTGAACTGATTAGCGTGGGAAAGTTTCTGAACTTTTTGCCACGCTGTCAGTTCACCGCGGGTACTATAATGTATTCTATGTGTATAGATCTATTCTTTTGATTCTTTATTAAACATGGCAGTGTGATTTTACTGTATCGGAGCATGCTCAGTTAAAAAAAAAAAAACGGAATCCATCGCCGGATTCCGTCATTTGACGGATTACGACGGATCCTGCGCCATAGGCTTCTATTCTAGCAAGCGACGGATCCGTCGCCGTCCGATTTTTCAACAGAGACAAAGAATTTTTCGACGGACAAAAAAATTCTGATGGATCCGTCGAATGACGGATGAAACGTGCGGCCATCCGTCGCTAATACAAGTCAATGAGAAAAAAACGGATCCAGCGGCATCAGTCGCCGGATCCGTTTTTTTCAAAATTCGATGGATTATGACTGATGGCAAAAAACTGATGTGTGAAAGAGGCCTTAAAGGGGTTATACAGCACTTTGTCTGTTTCCTACAGATATGTAACCAGCAAGGTAGAAGTACAGGATACATATAGTCGCCACTCTTCTTGGCGGGATAATACCAAATCGTTGGAGGGCAAATTCAATTGTATACTGCCCCCTATAAGTCCACACTTATAAACAAAAACTGAGGACCACCCCTCAGCAAAACCTACTGGAATTATGTAAATGACATTCAATCATACCAATAATACCTAAGCAGTTAATTGGAAGAACAATGCAAGACATAAAAATAAGTGTAAATTTGTTCCCAATTTGATAAAGTGAAAAATAGGAACAGTCTCACCAAAAATCTTCCGTACAAAAGGCTCGCTTAGGATCCACAATCGTCCTACTTCTGCCTTTAAATAGGAATCCATACATTACCCCAGCACGTGGACATATGTGAAATCACACATAGATAAAGCTTCCAACGCGTTTTACTCGGCGAGATTATCAGGGGAGAAAGAGCCATTTCATATGAATGATAAAGCGTGGCAGCCGTCACGCACACATAATAGAAAAGAGGGTGTCGAGCGTATGAAAAATGTGGTTTTTAAATAGGACGCCAAAATGGGGCCTGAGAACTGTCATATCCGGTGCACCATCTATATAAAACTGCAACCATGAACCGCATACATCACTTCCTATGTCCATTCACTTGTATTGAGGATGCGTTACACCCGGTGAGCCCCACTCGTGATGTCATGTCCGGTGCACCATGGAACGCAACAGTGAGGTGCACATATCACTTCCTCAGAGTCTATGTCCATTCACTTGTATTAGGAACGCGTCATATCCGGTACGCTTCACCCATGATGTCAGTCACGTCACATTCAGTGCGCCATCTATGTGGAACGCACGAGATAACCGCATGTATCACTATGTCAGCTCCCTCATATCAGACACACATCATATACGGAGCGCTGTACTCGCGCCACCCATCTGTAAGCCGTATACCTCATTTTCTCATCTCATTAAGTGCGGCTATATTAGAGCCACGGCTTTATAAAGCGTGTTTATGAACCGCATGTTTCACTTCTGGTCCTTTCATATGTTTCACTTCCGGTATCGTCACATCAAAAAATAGAATACAAAAAATATTTAAAGCGCTCATTTCATTATACCTAATAATATACAGACACTAATGTCCAAAAGCGGTATATCAATTGTTGTAATTCAAACAACACCCCATATGTTATGCAAAGTACACGCCCTAATTGTAAACTTGAAGTTATATACAAAACACTACGCAAAGAGTCTGTGACTAGCGTATATTGTAAAAGTATTAAAACTCATGAGCATAAAGTGGCTCCTCATGATAAACCGGCAAATTGCCTTCACAAATATAAACATATAAGGAGCCATCAGAAATATCTAACAACCCCCAGGTAAAATCATGGGGGAGATTCCTTAAAGAGTGGCATTAACGATGACTCGAAAAAGGCAAATCCAATTAATAGTCCAGAAAAATAAACAAATAAATTGTAGACCAGAGAACAGAAGAAGGCTCATTTGGATGTTTTGGGTTGTCATTATGATTTAAAAAGAGAAAACACAGTAGTTTGACAATTAATGGCTTCACCCAACCACTAACCATGAGTGGAGAAAAAGTTTTGATGTTATCATTCATATTCGCTGAAAAAAGGCCAATAAAGCAACAATTCTTCCGGGGTATGTAAACTTTTGATCACAACTGTATATGTGGTAAATACACTCCTAGTCTGATCAGGTAGATTAAGTGACCACCAGGAGTTTTTGACATTGTGAATTCTTTTCTTTTAGGCTATGGTTCCACGGTCCGGAACCATAGCGCTTTTGACGGAGCGGAAATTCCGCTCCGTCTAAGCCCCGCCCCCTTTCTGACGCGCGATCTTTCCGGAGGTGTTCAGGACACCTCCGGAACACCTCCGGAAAGAGCGCAGGGCTACATAGCCCTGTGTTAATTATGTTGCGGCGACGCACCGTCGCCGCAATACGCGAGGACATGCTGCGGTCTAAAAAGACGCGCCGCATGTCCGTTTACGCAGGTTTGCCACCTGCGTATTGTTACGCATAGTGGAGACGGGATTCCTTGAAATCCCCTCCACTATGCTGTAACATCTGGACGCTGCGTGTTTGGCGCTGCGCCAGCGCACAGCGCCAAACACGCAGCGTTTCCTGACCGTGGAAACTCACCCTTACGCTGCATGTATGAAATCTGCAACATGTGAACGTCTCCTGTGGGTAAGATGAGTGTTACGTGCAACACGTCACCCAAACTCATCAAATACAAACAAAGCAAAAAACTCACCAAGCTCTCATGGTGGGAACGCTGTCTGTCTGTCTCGCTGTTGTGACCATGATCTAACACCCATCAGTCTCCGATTAGTGGAAGCCCCCCTCACTGTTTTTCTTGCAGGAGGACCACTACAGATTGTGAGTAGCGTTATTCGGGACACTGGTACGGTCACCTGCGGACCCATTTCATTATTTCCTACGATATTGCACACAATGGGCTTTATTTATTAGGAATGGCATTTTGTACGGTGCACACCACTTCATGGATTTGGCACATCTCATCACTGGTGCCCCCAGTGCCCCTTATCAGAAATATTACTCCAGTCAGGAACTAGAGTATATTTGTGGCATAAGTTACATGTAACTTTTGAAGAATTTATCCCATCCCGCCCATGCTCTGTTCTCTTTGGAAGTTCTGGCTGGCACTGAAAATGCCAAAAGTCACAACGTTTTTGTGGAACTTCAAGTTACGTAAGAGTTGCCAACATACCAACAAGTGTTTTACACTAGAAATCTGGTGAAACACTTTGAGGAATTGCAGCTGATCTGTTCTTGTTTGTCCAAACCACAGGGGAACCAGTCCTGAGCACAATACCGACTCAGTGATATAATGGTTGTCACTCAGACTCTGCTCCTCCTAAATTCAGGGCCTTTCTCTCAGTCCACTAGAGTACTTTCTAGTTGCTGACTAGTTCCACAGCAATGTCTCGTCTCTCCGTAGTCTCTGCTTGTGCGTCACCCGAACATTTTGTGGTGCAACATATTGGGGTCCAACATGTTCACCAAGACGTCTGTACAGGCCTCATAGCTTGTGCTCACTGACACCTCCTCCTGAGTAAGGGCTCATACTCGCTGGAGACAAAAACGGACGATTGAAAGCCGAAAAAAAATCGGATTGCAATTGGACCAATGTTATTCAGTAGGGGACTTCTCATTTGCGATTTTTTTCTCAGCTGAAATCGGTCTGAGAAAAAAAATCGCAGCATGCTGCTATTTGCAGCGATTTTGGCATGATAATCGCTAATGCAAGTCAATGGATGCGATAAAAAAATCGGACAGCACTCACACCATGCGAGTGCTGTCCGATTTATACGCACCAGTGTCCTTTGAAAAGCCGGCAAATCATCCCCGGCTACTGTAAAATCACACTGACAGCTCACAAAACACTACATATATACACATAGAATATATATATATATATATATATATATACACACACACGTCATTGTGACACATATATATTTTTATAGTTCATACACTTCTACATACTATAAAAGCCGTTAATTCAATTGCCAGCTTTTGTGAAATTACAGACCCGACATGAAATGACACATGGTTTACATACAGTTAACCATGTCATTTCATGTAGTTTGATATATGGTTTTCACTAACAATTACATGAGTGTATGTGTGCAAAATTTCACACATGTAGGGGTTAATGAAAGGTGTAAATTCGTTGAAAAAAAATGCGTGGGCTCCCACCCTATTTTCTCAACCAGACAGAAAAAGCCAGCGAGTGGGGGCAGATAATAATAATAGCCGAGGGAGGGTGCATTTACTTTGCCCGTCTATTCCCATTGCCCTGTAGCGGTGGCGAATGGGTTAGTAATGTGTTAAAGCCACCTTGCTATTGAAAGGTGACTTTAAGCCAGGTTAATAATTGAGAGTTGTCAATTTGACAACTATCAATTATTAATCCTATTGAAAGAAATAAAAAAAAAACCACACACACATTAAGAATAAATAATTTTAATGAAATATACACACATTTTTTTGACAATAGTTTATTTAACTGGTAATCCGTGCGAAGCCCTTGATCTCCTGTAATAAAGAAAAAATAACATTATTCTTACTTATCCGGTGCTCTGTCAGGTCTTTCACAAAGGGTTAACTAGCTTTCAGCCTGCCCAGCTGTAAGCTCCCGAATGAATGAGTTCCTCTTCCGGCGACAGGAGAGGAAGTGATTACTGTGTGAAGCTTCATTGATTGCTTCCCACTGTAATCAGTTCACTTCAGGTCAGCGGGGACTCCCTCTGACGTCACTGATGCTGTGCGGTGTCCCCGGCTGACCTGAAGTGAACTGATTACAGTGGGAAGCAATCAATTAAGCTTCACACACTAATCACTTTCTCTCCTGCCAGCCGGGAGATTAGCTCATTCATTAGAGGGTTTACAGCTGAGCGCCCAGTATTAGCTGTGCTGCTAGCTGTAAACATGTTAACCCTTTCTGATGGATTACAGCGTGGGACCTGACTGTGCATCAGATAGGTAAGAAAAAGCTTGCTTTATTATTTTATTTTTATTTCAGGAGAACAAGGGAATCGAGGATTACCTGTACAATAAAAGATGGTCAAAAACTGTGTATTTATTTCATTAAAATGATTTTTCATTAATGTGTGTGTGTATTTTTAACCCATTTCATACAATAGGATTAATAATTGATAGTTGTAAGCAGGGAAAAAGAGGGAAAAAGCAGGAAAATAGTCAGCTCACCAGTCTCAGCAGTAGTCCAGAAGATTTTCAATCTCAGCAGTAGATCAGAATCCTCATGCGCACGGAGCCACCTTGATTAGAGGCGTTGGCTGCAGCAAAACATGTAGAAAAAAATCTCCAGCGCAAAAATGAATAAAAATTCATTTTTTATTGGATAAAATTAAAATCCATCTAGATAGAAAAAATACATATACAAGTGGGGTCCCTGGTGGTCAGACCACCAGGGACCCCACTTGTATATGTCTTTTTTCTATCTAGATGGATTTTAATTTTATCCAATAAAAATTGAATTTTTATTCATTTTTGCGCTGGAGATTTTTTTCTACAATAATTGAGAATTGTCAAATTGACAACTCTCAATTATTAACCTGGCTTAAGGTCACCTTTCAATAGCAAGATGGCTTTAACCCATTATTAACCCATTCGCCACCGCTACAGGGCAATGGAAATAGACCGGCAAAGTGCCAGAAAGGGAGCATCTAATTATAGATTTGCCTTTTCTGGGGTGGCTGGGGGCAGATGTTAGTAGCCAGGGGGGCACAAAATAAATGCACCCTCCCTAGGCTAAGATTATCTGCCCCCACTCGCTGGCTTTGTCTGTCTGGTTGAGAAAATAGGGAGGGAGCCCACGCATTTTTTTTTCAACGAATTTACACCTTTCATTAACCTCTACATGTGTGACATTTTGCACACATACACTCATGTAATTGTTAGTTAAAACCATATATCAAACTACATGAAATGACATGGTTAACTGTATGTAAACCATGTGTCACTTCATGTCGGGTCTGTAATTTCACAAAAGCCGGCAATTGAATTAGCAGCTATTATACTACGTAGAAGTGTATGACATATATATATATAATATATATATATATATATATTTATTTGCTTTTTGTGTACATTTTTTTTTTGACAATGTGATTTTTGCATGAATTTTTACATAGAGAGAACTGCTCTATGTAAGACGTCATGTTAAAATCGCATTGCATACATATGGAAAACGGATGGTGCGATTAAAAATCGCATACAAATCGCATGACAATTGCATATAATCTGACCGTTTTTTCCATCCAGAAAACGGACCGTTTTTTTTTTCCCACAAATGGGTATGAGCCCTAAAGGAGAGCATCCTCAGCAAGAATTCCTTATGATGTTCCTCCAACTAACAAAATTACCTAAAACATCACAAATTCTGCTCTTGCAGCTGCAGTTCTCTTTCCACGTGCTCTTTCTCCCTCGGTTATTTGACACATGGCATGGAGACTGAAGGCTACTACAATCTCTCTGCTGATATCACGTCTCTCTGCAGCTGCATGTCTCACATCGGGCTTCCCTACGGCTCTCCCTTATCAGAACTAAACCGATCTATGAGCCCAGTTGTTTTCTTCAGTACATGGGCCTCCAGCCCATTACGTGTTTTCAGCCACACCGTGTCTTACTTCCTCCTTCTTAGCCCTTTTTATAGTTTACAGTGCAAAAGAGATATCTAGTGGCAGTAATTAAAGGAGTTATCTGAAATTTTGCTTATTTTTACAAAAGGGGCTAAAAACTTGCATGCAGGTAGGTACCCATTTCTGCTGGATCAGGGTCGTCACGGATTGCTCCTGCTAGAGATTCTACGACTTCCGGTGATGTCACGTAAACAGATCAGCTTCTTCTCTTCCACTCTGCTCTGCCGACGTTATGCTGACTGACAGCCGTCTCTCCACTGCCTAACTGCAGGGCTGTCAGCATCATATCGATATTGACACCCAGTCAACAGGGCAGAATGGAGGAGGAAGAGCTGCTCTATTGACGTGACTACCAGAAGACTTGGAATCTCTGTCAGGAGCAGTCAGTGACCTGTCTGAGTCGGCAGAGGTAGGGACTGGGCAGAACTGGCAGACACCAGAGGAAATCTCAAAACCACAGCCAATTCAACCATTGAAAAGTCAAAAGGTCCCCGACGCGTTGGTACAAAGTCCAGTCAATCTGCAACCCCCTTAAGGGTATGCCACACTAAGCGAGATCGCTAGCGAGATCGCTAACGAGATCGCTACTGCATCACCATTTATGATGCAGTAGCGATCTCGTTAGCGACGTCGCTGTGTGTGACATGTAGCAGCGATGTGGCCCATGCTGAGATGTCGTTGATCGCTTATGAACGTTCTGAGCCGTTTTTTGGTCGTTGGTGTCCCGCTGGTGAGCCTGAATCGCTGAGTGTGACACCCTTTATGAACGACTTCACCAGCGTCGCAGGTGGGACTAGGTTTTCCCAACGACCGCAGAGGTCGTTATACAGATCGCTGATGAGTTGTGTTTGGAATTACAGATCGCTGATGAGTTGTGTTTGGAATCTAACTAGCGATCACGTAGCGATCGCACTAGTGATCTCGCCAGGTCTTGTCGTTGTCGTGATCGCTGGTGCGATTGTGTAGCCCTGGTACACAATACCAGGAGGATGAGTGGAGAGGTAACAGTTAAGGGCTCTTCATAACATCACGTACACTTCGGACACACCCAGCAGGGGTGTGGAAGGGAGTGATTCAGTCAGTCAGATTCCTGTCCTTGGACAGAGCAGACGTGTCCAGTCTGAGCCTATTAGCAGTTCAGAAAGTGGAGGCTAGTACAGGTGGCCTAGTTCACCTCAGCCTAGTCAGAGCTGTGCCCCACTGGAAGACAGACTGAGATATCTATTAAGAGTCGAGCAAATCGAAGGGCAAAGTGGAAGAGAGCAGTGAAGTGCCATAGGTATAGGATACCTGCACATTGTAACCGGTCACTGGAGACCAAAGGATCACTATAGCTTCAAGCATAGTGGTAAGAAGCCCAGAGACTTACCGGACCTTAGGTAGCGGCAAGCAGCCCCGAATAGTCAGTACGTAACTGGGGTCAGGGGAAGAGAGGACCTTGAGTCAGTGCACGACAAGATAGGAATTCAGCTTTCTCACAGGAAGGCTCCGACCACAAAAACTGACCGGGCAGAACAGCTTTGGAATAGCTGGAATTATAGAGGGAACTACGCTTCAGGCTGGTTGGACTCATCATTATTGGAAAAGTAAAGGAGGCCCCTAACTTGCTTAACCGTTGCCTCAAAGCTCATCCTCCATCAACCCCATCAGCCTCCCTGGGACCTGCCTTACCATCTTACAAGTAAAGGTATGGAAAGACGCTGACCGTGTGAGACTGAGTTATTAATTGCATGCCTGCACAATCCCTACCTAACTACCGACCTGAGGGAAGAGTCCTACCTGTAGGGGACCCGACATCTAGCTGCCTCACCATCCCCTCAGAGATCTACAGCAGCGCTGGTATAAATTACCAGAAGACTACAGGTGGCGTCACGAACTGTATATAAATCTATCCCCTGTAAATATTCCCCCCAACAAACGCCAGACCGCTAGGGCCACAGACCGAGCCACCGCTACCTGTGACAATCCCCATAGACTTCCATGGGCTCGGCTCTGAGTACCCCATTGCCCTGGTAATCCACAATTGTGGTGGCGGGTCGACACAAAACTTTGGCGTCACGAACAGGATACGAAACTTGCAGCATTGCGAGCCCTGTGTGCCTGTGGAGTGTTTTGGCGAAAAAGACTGTTGCTGTTGTTTGGCGCCAAATACCGCCATATTTGCCGCCAGATTCGCGCCCTAAGGCGCTGGAGAAGAAGGTGGGCGTACCTGAAAGAGCGCGCAGAGTCTTGGACACGCCCCGGGCTCTGACTCAGCGGCAGGTCCTGCAACAGGAAGTGAACGCTCTGACATCAGAGCGCCTGCGACGAAGGTCCTGTTCCCACTGCGGTGCCTGTGAAGTAGCAGCGTCTGAAACCGGTAGGCTCCGTTTAACCAAGGGGGCGCTAAGATGTCACAACAACCGGCTGACAGTGCGGCCCCGGCCGGAGGCCCCAATCCCGCACCGTCTGGTATTGTAGCGCCAGATGGGGGCGCAGGCCCTGCACCTAGTCCGGTAGTCCCGATCATGCCACTAACGCTCCCATATATGCCTGGGGCGAAATGGCTTCCCCAGTACAGCGGTGAGCCAGGCACATTAGCAGGCTTCAAGCGGAAGTTATGCAGCATCCTAGAAATGTACTCCATGCCTGAGAGACAGAAAGCTGCTGTGCTGATAGGGCAACTAATTGGCGCTGCTGAGAGGGAAGTGGAGACTTGGGATACCGTTGATCAGGAGTCGGTACCTGCGATCTTCCTTAAGCTACATGCCATATTTGAAGACCGCACAGAAACGGATCTCCGGATGGCCTTCTACCACTGTTCACAACAGCCAGGTGACAGCATCCGGGACTACGCTTGCCGACTACAAGGAGCCCTGAGAGCCCTCAAGCAGATTAACAATTTAAATGCTATCGATGAGAATAAAATGTTGAAAGAACAATTTATACAGGGATTGAGATCCCAAGAGGAACGCAGAACTGTAAATTGGTGGTCCTTAGATCATCCGGATGCTACCTTTGATGCCCTAAAGGACATGGCAATAAAAGGGCTGCGACCCCTGGGCAAACCTGAAGTGGCAACCCAACATCATCAGGGTGAAGTCACTCTGGAACCGGCAGTACCCCCCTTTTCCCCGCTAGTGGCCGAAGCCAAAGCGCAGGTGACACCTCCCAGTGAATTGGATTGTCTGCGCTCAGAGGTGCGCCAGCTGACTAAAAATCTGGCTGCTGTGATGAGTGCCCTACAGCTGCGGAAAGAGGAGGAAGGGAAGATCTTGTTAGCTGACTGCCCAGAAGACGTCCCGTGGATGCACCGGAGAAGAAAGAAGACGTCGCCCCCCCGGAGGAGGACAACGCCACCCCCAGGAGCAACCCCTGATCAACACCCTCCTCGTCGAGAGATCATCTGTTACCGATGCAACCGGAAAGGTCATCTGTCTCCACAGTGTCCTTTAAACGGGCAGAACCTGGGTCCGAGGGCCAACACCCAGGAGAATACCCGTCAGGCCCCCTAGACTGGAACCGCAGGTATGTGGGTGGGCGACCCTACCTGTCTATCATCTTAGATGGTATTGCAGTTCCGGCATTGTTAGACACTGGGTCCCAGGTGACCCTAATTCCTGATGCCCTCTATACTAAGTACTGGTCAATGGACAGTCTTAAACCCCCGAGCTCTGACTTTACCGTGTATGCTTCTAATGGTCTTCCTGTAGAAGTACTTGGGACAAAATGTGTAGATGTAAAGGTGGGCAGAGAGGAGTTGAAAGGCCAGGGGCTTCTGGTAGTAAAGACTGTAAATGAGGAGAACGGTTTAAATATAATTTTGGGTACTAATATTATCAGTAACTGTCTGGGAGAAGTTGTGTTCTTGCTCCAACAGCTCGCTGAGATTGCCCGACCAAGGCAGAGAGGAGTAATCCAAAGAGAGATCCGGGCCCTGGTGTGTCAGCAGCAAGCGAAGCTTACAGACGGCGAAATTGGTAATGTACGGGTCACTGACTCGGATCCTATTGTGATACCCCCAATGAGTGAAATGATCATTTGGTGCAGGGCAGCCATAGGTCTGAGAGGACGGAATTACCAAGCTGTAGTAGAACCCCACCATTCAGAACATAGACCTACACTTATGACTGCTAGAGGAGTAGTAGAAGTGGTGAATGGAAGAGTACCGGTACGGCTTCTCAATTGGGGAGATGATGAGGTGAACTTACCCCGTTATGCAACCATTGCTAAATTACATGCTGTTGACAATAATTCTATTCTCCCGGCTGAGTCCTTAGACTCCTGTCAAATAGCGGAGGACAATGACCCAGCAACTCAGGTGGCGGAATGGGTCACAACTCCATGTTGGGGCGACCAACACTCCCCCTCACCCGACAAATTTACGGGTGGTGCAAGAGTATCCCCAAATTTTAGCAAAAATCCATTGATTTTGGATAATTTTAAGGGGGTACAACACATATTCCCCACAGGGAGTACCTCCCCTCAAAGACGGGATAGGCCCAAAATCCAGCTCTTACAGAAGGGAAAGAAAAGTTGAATGTATGAAAAAGCCGGGGGGGAAAGGGATGTTGAGCCCCGGCAACCCTCTAGTTCTGGTTAAAAAAAAAGAGGGGAGTTTTGAAATGTGTTGGATTACAGGCAGGGAAACCCCAAACACAAAGGATGCTACCCTTTCCAGATAGAGGATCATTAGCTGCTCTAAAAAGGCTAAATACTTTTCTACCCCTTGATCGATATGGTTACTGGCAAGGGTGTGGGGAGGAGGATGTGAGGAAACGGCTTTCACCCCCCAATGGGCTCGTGAGTTCGACAGAATCCCTTTGGGGTCGCGTGCCCAGGAAAATTTTAGGGGATGGGAAAAATGTTGGGACATCTCAATTTTGAAAACCGTGTGCTATACCCAAGAAGATCTGGTTTCCAAGAAATAGAGGACCATTGAAAAACCTGCAGAATATTTTAGTCTCTGTCCCCGGACGGGGTGAAGTTTAAACCCTCAAAATGCCATCTACCCAAACAGAAAGGACAATACTTGGGGCACATGTCATTCGAAGGAGTAGCCCGGGCCCCAGAAATACTGCCATCCCAAATGGCCGGAGCCGAAGAACCTTAAGGGAAGGGGACAGTTTTGGGGTTTTAAAGGGTTACTACAGAAGGTTCGTGAAAGATTTACCAAAAAA
>JARQOD010001306.1:0-36561 GCA_033576555.1 Oophaga sylvatica
CCCGCGGGGGGGGGGAAGCCGCACCAACCCCACCCCCCTGCCACCCCCCGGGGGCACTATCCCCTTTCCACGCCCGCCTACATAAACCCCCCCGCCATGTTTCCCAAAACAGGACGACCCTCACGCCACCTTCCGGAGGGGCAGAAAACCCCCCACCCAAAGGCCTCCAGCCCCGCCTCTATTCTTTGGGGGGTGGGGGTGGGGAGGGTTGATGACAACGTCACCCTCCGCGGGGCCCGTCTTGCTACAGGCCTCAAGCACCGGGCTGAACAAACCCCCTCATCCACCTAACGGGGGCCCCGAAGAGTTATTCCGGGAAAAACCTAACTGTCACCGGGATTGGGGGCGTCCACCCCCCCTTCCGTAGCCCCGGTTTTTTCTTGAGGGGGGCCGCGAGCGGGGAAGGAAATGGGGTGCCCAAAAACCGCCCACTGTTTTTATTGGGGAGATCGGAGGAGGTCGCGTACTTTTCCCAAAAACCCCCTTCCCAATCATGAAAGGTTAACTTAACCAATGTGATTTTTGAGGGAAACGATTGTTTACCTGCTAACTTTGCGAAGTATGATGAAACTATAACCTTTCTTCCCTGGGAATGATTTTTAAAGTGATGTATCTGTGCCATCGAATTGTTAACCCTTTCTCTGAAGGGGGAATTGTCCACGGGTACAGGGGGTTTCAGCCCCCCTCCTCTCGGATGAAGGGCTGAGGAACCCCAGCGGGAGCAACGCAGTGCTCAAGGAAAGGGGGAGGTGCATGGGAACCGGGGAAGGTATTTTATGTTACGTCTGGGGGAGTGCAGGAAAAAAAGGGAAATACCCAGAGCAGTGGAATCATAGATTGCAGACCCTACTAACCACCGCAACAAGGCAGCCTAGCGTTTACCATGGCCTAGAGCCTCGCCAGCCTGAAAACTAACACCCTAAAAAATAAATGGGAAAGCTACTCCCCGACGAACCCCAAAATAATAAAAGCCCCCCCAAAAATGAATGGCGGGTTTGACAAGAGGGAAAAACTGACACGAAAGAAAAATAGTTTAAAAAAACGCGGGGGCCCAAACAAAAAAAATAGAAAAGGACAGAAAGGTACTTCTGCACCCAAAAACCCTGAAAAGCACCAACTCTCTAATTTTAAAATCACCTGAATCACACACCTCACCACCAAATTATTTCTGGTGTAACAAAAAAACCCACTGAAAAAACTGGAAAACAAAAACAAAACACAGTGGCTGGGCTAACTGAAGGCAAAAACCCCCGGAGGGGGCCCAAACCCCACAGAATGCAGGGCCAAAAGCAAAAATATAACAAAAACAAAATAAGAAATTTTCTTTTCTGATACAGGATGCAGACACGACACAGCAGCTACAAAAGGGAAAAATAAAGAAGATTCAACCAAAAATTGATCACCGCAACCCTGATGGAAAATTACTCCCTATATAAACCAACAGTAACACCTGATTCCCAGCCTCACAATCCTCACAGTACCACTTGAACCCCCAAAGGGGAGCCTCGCTCAAACAAATCTCAAACCCATCACAACAACCCCCCCTTGGGGGGGGGGTCACCGAACCCTAAAATTGAAAACCAGTGGGTCAATGATTCTATATACGCACGGAAAAAGTCCCTAGCTGGGGTCCAAGCAAAACCCAAGAATGTCCCCACCAAACCTCTCCATTTAAACCCAAATACTTAGTCTTCTCAAAAAAACAGAACCCAAATTTTTTCTAAAACCCATACCCCAATGCCCTCAACCAAAACAGGTCAGGAGGCACAGCACGGGAACCCCTGGCCCAAAAAAACCCTTTTTCAACAAGGACTTGGGAACACTTAGGGACTAAATGCCCGGAAGAAGCAAACGAAAAGAAAGGTTTTAATAATCTCTAACTTAAAAAGGTCCAATAACCTAGGTTTAAATTAGAATGCACCCATAAATTTTCTTTAGACAACCAACCAAGTCCCCCATTTTTAAAAACCGAGGACCTCATCCTATCCCGGGTAAAAACCCGCTGGGCCTCTCCCGAGAGGGGGAAAACCCTCTCCACACCGGGTCCCAAAAAGCGCATACGCTAAACAAAGATCAACACCTGGACAGACAAAGCCTCCTCTGTCCTGAAGAAAATCGGGGGTAAAAACCCAGAATTACAGAAAAACGGAGACATAAAAGGGCAGACTAGCTCTATAAAAAGCAAACCAGCCAAAGGCAAAAAAAGACCCAGCATCCTGACAGCAGACACAAAGCACTTTTAAAATAATCCCAAGTCTTTTGTTCCTCGTTTGACCTTTGGGTCTGAGAGAAATCCCGAGGAGAAAGACAATGAACACCCGTTTAGAAAAAAAAACCCCAAAACTGGAAACAAACGGACTCCTCTGCAACACTGTTCCCCCAAAAGCCTTAAACAACCACTTTTCTGAAGGAACACGGAAACCAATTCGAGGGGGAAGGAAATTTAGGTAAGGCACAAGATTATAAAATTTTGAAAACCTATCACAAATTCCCCAATGGCCCATTCTGAAAACGGGAAATGGGAAATGAAACCAAAAGAATGGGTCCATGTCTCTTGGGGCACAGCAATGCATCAACAACCACTAGAGCAAGCATTTTTGGAGCAGAAAAAGCCCCCAGGAACGCAAAAATTCCCTGACATCGCAGCCCAGGTGGGCCACCAAAGGCCCCGACAACAAGTCCGGGCCCAAAAAATTCCCGGTTCCCAGCCAAGCGGAACAATGAACTCAGACATCACCCCTTTTTTTTTCCTTGGGCCGGAAAACAATTTTCCAACGGGCGGCCTCGGGCCCCTCCTCCGACACCCTCCGAGCAAATCTCAAATTGGGCGAGATGGCGGAAAGAACTACACCCCCTTAAAAATAACGGGGGACAGAACTCGGGAGTCCGCAAGAAACCCTCAAAGGGGGCACCCCTTAACATTCTTAGTGCCAGAAAAAAGGAAACCAAAAAATTTAAAAACGTGTGAAAAACGGGCCCCCGGGGCCTTCGGGATTGAGTCGCGGGGAAATTTTCCCAGATAGACCAAATTTCTTAGGTCCGTAAGGACCACCACCTTGTTTGCCCCCTCCACCCAATTCTCCACCTAAAAACCCCTTCATGCCAATAACCCCGATTACCCACCCAAAATTTACGTTCAGAGAGAAAATTTTCGAGAGAAAAAGGCAAAAGGGTTATTTTTAAGGGTCTCGGGATTTTTTTGGGGACAAAACGGCCCCCCCAATTTTCAGGGATAAACCTCCACCTGAAATGCAGAAAACATCGGGCTGCCGTAGAACGGGAGCAGAAGTGAACTCTGCTAATTCTGAAACGCAGAACGCCTAAAAGGGGGCCCAATTTCACCACATCAAACCCCTTTCGGTAAAAACTTAATGGTTTAAAAAATTAACGGAAATTCCAAAAATTTTTCATAAAAATTGGCAAAACCCAAAAATCTCTGAAGAGCCTTTAATAAGTGGGTTGGACCCAATCCAGAGGCCTGAACCTTGACCGGGGTCCATTTCAAAAAACAAGGGGGAAAAAAATAAACCCAAAAATGAGACTTCTGACGCCAAAAAGACATTTTGCCCCTTCACATAAGAAATTCTCTCTCAAAATCGTAATCCCGTTCGAACATTTTCACAGGAATCCCAGTCTTTTAAAAAAAAACAGATATCACCCCAAATAAACAACAAAATTTGTCCACAAAATCCCTAAAATTCATTCATGGGGACGGGAAGCCGGAAGGACAAGTGACCCAAAGGGGCATCACAAGGAAACTCAAAATGCCCTTCGGGGGGTTTAAAAAGCCGTTTTCCAACACCCCGGCTTAATGCGAATAAGGTTTACCCCCCCGAGGTAAAGTTTGGGGAAACCAAGTACTTTTTTTTCACCCTGGAAAACAGTCAAAATAAAGGGTAACGGTATGATATTTCACAAAAATATTTTTCAAGAACGAAAATCAATACACCCTTTAAATGAACCTTTTTTTTTGGCCACAAAGAAAAAACCGGCACTAAGGGTAAGAGGATGGTCTGAAGACCCTCTCCAAGATACCTTGAATAAGACCGCATTGCGTCAGTTCAGGGAAAAGCAATTTTAAAAAGGGCGACCTTTTTGGGTTTTACTAACCCCGAAACAATTTCAATACGCAGTCATAGCTCCATGGGGGGGGTAAGGCAGATTACTTTCGCAAACACTAAAAAAATCAACAAAAAGTCGGGAAATCCTCACCGGGGGGGAACAAAAAAACAATTTTTGGTATTAACACAGGCACCCCAACTTTTTACAGCCAAAATTTTTCCAATCCAAAAACAGTTTATGAGACTGTAACCGGGGAAACCCCACACGATAATGTCATCAGATTTAGAACCAAAAATTTGCAGCACCCTGGTGACATTTTCAACCCTCTTATCCCTGAGTAAAAAGGGGGGTTTTTAAATTCTCCCCAAAGGGGTAAATCGATCCCCATAAAGAATGATTTCTGTGGGGGTTAAAGGAAACCCAAAACTTTACCCCAAAATCAAACCATCAGTTAAATAGGCTCCGAATAAAGAAACCCTGAGCAAAAATGGGGACAGAGAGCATATAAGGGAAAAGTTAAAAAAAACTAGTCTGACACTACCCAAGACAACTGAGCTGCAAAAGTCTTCCCCGTTTTGGGCAACTAAAATAGCATGAGAGGCATCACCACGTAAAACATAACTCATGCGCTTTCGAAACCAGCGCTCCCCCCAGACCCAAACCCCAAACACACTGTTTTCTCAGAAACGGGCCACAAGGCAACACCACTCCACCATACTTCTCCGCTCACCAAACTCTGTCAGAACGCTAAGACAAGAATCAAAACCCAAAGGGGAACAGGAATCCCCATAACACCCCTTTACTTTATCCGACAGCCCCTTTCCCGGGAAAAAGGGCCGCCAAAAGCTTCGCATTCCATTGGTCGGGACTGCCCACCTACGGAATCTCTGACTAAACTCACGCATCACCCCTGTTTTAACCAAAAAGGGCTTTTTTTCAGCTTATCATGACATTACTCATCTACAAAACCCCAAAGCCGAAAAAATGCATCAACACACTCAAAACAGGATCCCCGGGATCAGGGAAAAAGCCCTCCGAACGCCGCGCAGGGGAGAGATGAAATTTGAACCTGCGCCTCGTTTTCCCGGGGACTTAGATTTTAAGGCAAAAACAATTTACAATTAATTTTGAAATTCAAAATTTAGCTCGACCCCCAAAAAAACAAATCTGCATGGGGACCGGGTTCCACAACGGGCAACCTAGCAAGATTGCAAAATACCCGAACCTCAGGGGCAACTGTCCACACGCCAAAAACAACGGGCAAACTCCATGGGAAAAAGATCCCCCCAGCCCCCAAGATACAAGGAAAAAAAAAAAAATGCAAAAACGAAAAATATTTTGACAATTTTTTCCTTCAAAAATTTTTTCCCTTCTGTGAGTACCAACAATTTTATGGCCGGTGTACGAATTAGACTGGGGAGTGCGGGTAAAAAGGGCAATACACCAAGCATTTGGAATCTAGAGATTGCAGTCCCCTGACAAACCACCGCAACAAAGGGGCAGCCGGGAATTTTCCATTTTGTCCTAACGCCTCGTCCAGCCGAAAACAAAACTACACCAAAGAAAAAAGGGAAACATCGCCCTACAAAACCCCAAAGAAAATAAAACCCCCAAACTTAATGGGGGGAGACAAAGGAAATACGACACAGAAAGAAAATGTATACAACGCGGGGCCCAAACAACAATAAAAAGGGACAGAAAGGTACTTCGCAACCCAAAAACCCGAAAAGCACCAACTCTACTAAAATTTCAAAAAACACCAGATCACACACCTCTACCACCCAAAAAAAATTCTCGTGTAACAAAAACACAGCCACTGAAAAAAAACTGGAAAAAGCAAAAGTACAAAACACGTGGCCGGACAAACTGAGAGGCAAAAGCCCCCGGGGGGACCCAGAAGGCCCCCCCCCAAACAGGACCAAATGCAAAAAAAATAACAAAAACACAAAAAAGAAATTTTCTTACAAAACAGGAATGCGAACCCACACAGAGGCCCACAAGGAAAACTGGGAAAAAAGGATTTAACCAAACAATTGATCACCGGCAACCCCGAAGGGAAAATTTAACCCTTAAATTTAAACCAATCATAAACCATTCCCACCTCACAATCCCCACAGTACCGCTTGTAACCACCAAGGGACCTCTCTCAGAACTCATCTCAAACCCTTCACAAAAGGGACGCCATAACTGACCAGTGCCACCGAGGAAGGGAACTGGGCCCCTAAAATACACGCTCCTGAGTTTGGGGTGGTGGGGGGGTAGGCCCATAGCAGCGAGGCGATGGGTCTAATAGAAAACCCCCGGGAACGGCAATGTACTGCGTCACCCGCGTCAAGTGCCCGATCGCAGGTACGCCCACCCTCTTTGGGCCCTCCTCCCTACAGGGAGCGAACCCGAGTTGGACCCGACCGGTCCCCCAAAGGGTCCCATGGGAAAAGGAAACCCCGAGCACTTCGGCGCCTCAGCCAGGGGTTTTTCCGGCCGCTCTGCACTCAAAACAGCCGGAGAACTTGAGGACCTCGCCGAACGCCCACCCCCTGACGATAAGGGAGGGTGTTTTGGAACGAGGAAGTTTACCGGGACAGTACCCGGAATTCCCAAAAGGATGGTTGAGGGGAAAAAAAGCTGGTCGTCCCCACCATTTTTCCCAGGTGAGTTGTTTAGGAAATTGCCCCCTGAGACCCTCCTACCTTGGGATGCAAAAACTAAGGGCCGGCTGTCTCAAAAACTCTATTGGCCCCCAAAATGGGGAAAAGATTTGGGGCTAACTACTGCCGCCCTGTATCACCTGTCAAAAGTGGGGAAGGGGGGCCTGCCTTTGGCCCCCCTGACCCTTGCCATGATGAGAGCCTTTTTCCCGAGGGTCGGGTGGACATTGTGGCCCCTGGCCGTCCCCGCCGCTCGGAAAAACAATACACTTACTGGGGTAACTTTTCGCTACCCCGGAAACCCCCAGGCAGAGCTCGTCCTCAACCAAGGAATAAGGTGGGGAGCACTGGGGCCACTTTCACGGTAGGATTTCCCAGGGAGATTTTACCGATGAGGGACCCAATTTATGTCTCCCAAAATGAAGGCTCTCGCAGCAAAAGCGGTGACGCTATGGATCGAGTGGTATCACCACAACCAAAAGGTTTTTGTGGAGCGTTTTAAAAGGGTACCTCTCAAACAGATGCTCCCGCATGCTGGTTAGCCCCGGGGACGCTTTTGGGACGGTCCCCTCCCACACCGCAAATTTGCCACAGAGAATTCCCCAGGCCCGGGGGGTTCCCCCCTTCGACTCCTGTAGGGTGGGCGAGTCCGGGGACCCCTTGGTTGAAAGAAACCCGGGGGAAATGACCCAAAACCCCAGGGAATTCCTCGTGGATTATGTCAGCGTTTCCCCCACAAGATGAACCTTGACGCAGTTGGGGCATGACAACAGACGGGGCTCGGGCTGCCCCAAAACACTGGTCCCAAACGCCCGGGAGGGGGACCTCCCAGGGGCAAAAGGTTGGGGCGGTCCCCGTCCCAAAAGGATAAGTTTCGGGCACCCGGGGGAAGGGCCCTTTCGTCGTGCACCAACAGCCAACCCAGTCACCTACAGGGACGCTGACCACCCCTCGGGGGGCCCAAAGGCCTTTCACGCAACAGATGAAGGCCCATCACAACTGAAGTCGCTCCTCCCGGCGCAATCTGCCCCGAGCGGGGAAGGGACCCCTCCTAGACAGCGGCCCAAGCTAATGCCAAGGGGGCCATTGAGGACAGGGGGAAACCCTCGCTAACCGCCTCCCAGCGTTTGCAGTTTGCTGACCACCGGGAATCCTTTCGGGCCGGTTCACGAACCGACCCGGAAGACCAGTTGGCAGCCCCACAGGTGGACACCGGGAAATCACGCTCCGTTACGGCGGACCCCTTTATCGATCTCGGAATCACAATTACGCCAGAGATCCTGAATTTGCAGGGGGGGTATCCGGAGTCCAAAAGCACGGGCCTCCCCTTATTCCGGGGCAAAAAAGGATCGACCACCCTTTTTCCCTTGCGGGACAAACGGGGGGCCAAACGCCATCACTACCTCGATGCGCACCCAAGCCACCATCGGGGATCGGGCTGGAGGGGTTGGCGAATGCCAATACACCCAAAATCAGTTTTAAAGCCGGGAACGGGCAGATTCCCCGACCCTGGGGGCCAGGAAAAACCACCTTTATCCCCCTTTTGGACTGTACGAGCCCAGGGGCTGTTTTTTTCGGCATAAGAATGCCCCTGCCATTTCCCCCAGCGATGGTCAACCCCGTTCAGGACTGGGGGATACGCTGGGGCGTACCGGGACGACTTTGCTGTCTTCAGTTCCACCGGGGAGAACACCTTCACATCTCCAAGGTCCCAAAGCGTATCACCGGGCGGTCTACCACAACCCGGGAAAAAATGCCGAGGGAAAGAGGAGGTCCACTCCCGGGGGCACCGGGAGGGGGGGGTTCCTGAGTCCAGAGCCCGAGAAAGTGGACCGAAACGTGTCCTGGCCCCCCCCCCAGGACCAAAAACAGGTGAAATCCTTCCTGGGCACTGCAGGGGAAAGGCGTTTCCACCGAAATATAGCGCCTTTCAAAACCCTGACGGGTCACCAAGGGGGGGTCTACCCCAAACATCAACTGGACAGATGGCGTGAGCGGGATTCCAGCTTTGAAAACACCCGGCCTCCCGGTGTTGAGAGCCGCGACCATCCCCTTCCCCCGGTACGACGGCCACGAATTTGGCCCGGTGCTGACTCACCCCGGTGATTCGGGGGCCAGGGGGCACCCCGGTTTTTACCCGAGCCGGGGAACCCCCTGCCAAGGGAAGGGGAACCCACCATCGGAAGGATCCTGGGCCTGGGCTGGGCACTGCAACTTTGCACCCTACCTGAAAGGGCGCACCTCAAGGTGGGCACCGACCACAACCCCTGAGCTGGCTGCCACATGTCCCGGGGAACCAAGGTAAGTTGCTACCTGGGGCCTTTCCCTGCAGCATATATTTTGCCGTACAACACAAAAAGGCATATCAGGGGAAAGCTGAGGGTTATCACGACGGGGGAACCCCTTAGGGCGCATCGGAAAACCGACAGGTTCGCCTCCGTAGCGCCCCCAAGGGTGGGAGGGGGTGAGTGCGGCGGGAATTTCTGTCCCCACTTTTTTTTTTGTACTGCTGAAAGCCCCCAAGCAAAGCCCCCCTCCTTCTCTCTGCCTCTCATCTTCCACCACCCCCACCGCACCGGGAGTGTAATGTGAGCGGGGCCATGCGGAAGTTTTCCCCCCCTTTCCCCGCGGGGGTCCCCCATTTCACACTTTTGCTCCTACACTGCACCTTTTTGGAGACTGCATTCTGTTTTGGTTAATAACACGTGGCACGTCCGCTAAAAAACACAAAATACGTTGGAAACATGCGCCTGACAGGCAACGGGCCCGGTACTGGTAAACCCGTAACTCCAACAAACCCGAAAATGAAATTTTCGGATTTTCCCCTAAACCCAAACCCCCCCGCGGGGGGGCTCATTTGAACCCTCATTTTTAAAGAAGCATTGATGGTCGCCTTCTTCTGCGAGGTTCCAGGATGATTTTTCCCTGAAACTTTCAGAACCCAACCTACCCTCAGCAAGAGGGGACCGGTAACTCCACCCCGTTTATGAGGTCACGCCACGTCTATAAGGCAGGGGCCCCGGTATTCTCCCGAGACTGCCTGGACACCAACTTATAGCACTCTTGAGCATTGGAGTGCTCCCCCCCCCCCGACCGCGGCTACCTACTATGGGCTAAGAACTAAGTTGATCTTCCTTTTGTTAACCCCTTTTATTTTCTAATTGTCTTTTACATAACTATATTGCCTCACTTTTTACATCTTTTTATATGTATAAGCACTCCTGTCTTTTTTGGTAAACCTATAAATTTATTAGTTTTCTCTCCTGCCTTAAACGAATTTGCACGTGCCAAGCACTAGCTACTGTTTTGGGGTTTTTCTAGGACCCTCTTGATAAATTGTTCACAAAAGCCGACTGGGCTAAAAGGGAAGGGGGGTAAATGTTAAAATATTGGGTGACGCGGCATGACGGGGCGGGGTTTATAAGGGCTGCCGGGTGCACCAGGAGTAAAAAATAATTCCCCCACGCCCGGTGCCCAATAGCCCCCACACACCAAGTGACCCCCTGGGGGACCATATCCAGGGGCATTCCCCGACTGCCGAGGGGAAGGGGGCCCAGAGAGCTGCAAGTTCCTAAGTGGGGAAGGGGGTAATAAAAATCGCATTTACGGGGCCGGACGCAGCAGCCCGGTGTGTGCACCGTTTTTTCACAGGGGCCCCCCCCCACCAGAGACAAGCACTAAAGACCCGGGGGACCATAATAATTTCCCTTTCAAGTCTGCCAAGTAGCAAAAGAAACCGGGAAGGGGTGAGACGCCCAACCCCAAGATGCTTAGGGGGTTTTTTTTCAGGCACGGGGGACAGGGAAAACATCCCAAATATCCTACTCTCATACCCCCAATAAGAGAAAATTGTTGGATTGTCTTCTCCCAGCATGACCAGCCAACTTGAGGAGAGTCCCCCCAGCAGAAATTCCATCTCACTAAAGTCTTCATAGGGGGAAACTGAGAGAAATTCATAGGGGCCACAGGCCCCCCTTCCAAACGGTTTCAGTAATAATGGAGTTACTCCCCTTTTTCAAGGGGCAAAGGGCCTACTAAGCTCACCTTGACATCTTACGCGGCAAAAAAAAAGGAGAAACAAAGCGGGCAAAAACCACTAACTTGTGCATTCGCCTTGTGCGACGTAGGCCAATTTTTATCGTCGGTATATAATTATCAAGAAACTGCTCCTTCAAGTAAATAAGCTTTTCCCAGTCCTTTTTTTCACTAAAAAAATTGGGTCACCAATCGATAGTTTCTTCGGCAGAGAAATACCACAGGTTACCAAACAACCAAGAAAGACTTGGTGAGAACCCCCCTTTGCTCCAGATGATAACACACCTCCAATAAAATTGTTTATTGTTTAGGACTTGAAGCACATGTCCAACCTTGGATTGGCAACACTCGGATCTTTTTTCCCGTGATGGAGCATCCGGGATAAATGGGGAAAAAAATAGCGATAGTATTTTTAAATCTGAACCCTGGATTGCCTTAACGCCATTGATGTGTCTTTTTAAAATGAAAACAACCCTTCAAACTATCTTAAAGCCCTTGCAAAAATTAAAAAAAAATTTCTAAACTTTTCCACGAATTTTCCCAAAACTCGGGAAGCCCGGGGGGATCATTCCCTATGAGGCGCAGATCTGGAAAAAGACTAGGATATCATCCAGACAACCCCACACACGGTAGAGAGCTCTAAATTTTTTCACAGACCTTGTCGTTTCTGATCCAACGGCACAACATATAATTTTTTAGTGAGCGCCTCAGGGGGAAATGATCTCCACTCCGTCCCTTTAATATCCAGTCAAAATTATTTGCTACCCAATCGCTTGGGAAATCTTGCACTCTAAAAGGGGATCAAACAATTTCCAATCATGACAACGAAAAACTTTTTTAATTGTGATCGGGTTTAGAACCCTATAATTTATACAAGGGCCCGAGAGTTCCATCCTTTTTGCAAAGAAGAACCCCACGCCGGTACGATTTGGTAATACAATCAAAAGGCTCCTAAAACCCGACTGGGTTGGTCACAGTCGAGACATAGGAAATACAGCCCGAGGAAATGAAGACCCCAAACAGACAATGAAAAAAAGTCATAGGGCCTGGTGGGTCACCACTTCCTTCTTGTCAAGATGTCAGCGTATGACCAGTAAGCGGGGGGAAACACGGCAAGCTAGACGGGTCACTGGGGGTTGGGGAGATGAAGGGAATGGCATCTTTTGTGGGGGACTTCCCCCCCAAAAAAACACTTCCCAGATCTCCATCTAAACTGGTTCACGGGGATAAGTCAAGGGAGGCCAAAAGAAGAGAAAGAACAAAATTGGAAGTACAAGAGGGGATCTTCTCTGAATGTTGAATGCCTTTTAAGTTTCCCCCTTTCTCATTAAAAAAGGAACAAAATTTTTCATATCTTTTTCATAGATGATGAACCAACAAAGGACCGAAGGGATAGGGGAATCCATGCAACAGCAAGGGGGAACGGCGAAATTCCCATCAGCACTGAAGTCAAGGGGAGGTCACTCGGGGAAAATGTCTCCACTTTCAAAAACCGGGTGCAAAGTGGAGGGGGAATTTTTTTCCCCGGGGGGCCCCAAAAGACCCAGGGTTTGGGAAAATTCCAACTTTCGGACAGGAACGATAAGTGGTCTGGGCCATCGCAGAGTACCCTAACCCCTTGGGCCCACAAAATTCCTGCCGTTGCAAGCCAGCAAAACACAATCCACCGCCAGGCTCGGAAACTGGGGGGACGCGGTTGGGGGATGAGTGGCCCTTCTGGTAGGAAAAAGCCAAAGGGGTGGTTTTTTTTTCAATGGCCCTTCTCGACGTGCTCTTGAACCTCAGTCAAACATGGCCAGGCAATCAGGTCATCAAGGGGGAGTAGGGATATCGTGACCAGACAACCTCTTTAATTTTCCCAGACAGTCCCTCTTTATTCAGCTGAGCTTAAGAAAAGGGTGAAAAACCAGATTGCAAACTGACCCACATCAACTCCCCTGTTCAATCTGGGGCAAAGGGGAAATGGGTGCACGTCCAGCTCAAAATTTTGCAGAATGCTCCGGGGAATGCATGGGGGCTGAGACCTAATCCCCTCAAATTCTAAAACCACATGGGACAAAGAAAACCACTTTGACCTGGGGGAAGAAAATTTGGGGCACAAATAGATATAACCCGGCACAGACAAAGATAGACCCAAATTGCAAAATGGCACTGCTGAGAGGGTAGAAACCTGGCTGTTCTGGACGAAGAAAGCAGCGGGCGTCAGGACACAAATGGGGTTAACCACATAGGGGGTCAAATTTCATTTGTTTGCTCACGTTTCGGAGTCATCTCCTCGATAAGGAGAGCGTGGGGTTTTGGAGCCGCAGATCCTAGCCTGACAAACAACATTTTGTGGATTGTGGACCCACAAACCTGGCTTACCCGGAAGAGAATAACTAAGCACCCCTGGTTTTCCGGAACTCGATGTAAGGTCGGGCTTCTACGAAGTAACTGCCAGTACCAACCGGCAGGGGGCGGGAACAAAGCAAATGACCCAAGATCAAGAAGTTGGTTGGGAAGTGTCTCACCATAGGACACTACTGCAACGTTTCGACTGGGGGCTCTGAATAAGACAGAACAGCCATGGTACGGGTACAGAGTATTGGCTCTGAATGGAAAAACCGGGGCCACGGGTACGGGTAAGACTGGTACTCGGGATAGCAAAAGGCAGGGTAAGGAACGGGGTCAGGTTAGACAAAACTGAAACAAGATCAACAAACGGAAAAGGGGGAACCTAACAACAGGCAGGCAAGTAAAAACACAAATGTTTTCGACACCTCTAAACAGGGGGGACGTGCCTTAAAGGTCCCTTTGGGCGGGGGACCATTAAAGGAGGGGGCGGGCTGCCGGGAAAACCGTTTGCATGTCCGGGCCCCCTGGGTGGGAACAGAACAGGAAGCAATGGGGGGGTGATTTTTTGGCGTCCCTGGGGAGAAAGGTGCAAAACACAGGACACCAGTAGTAAACCCACCATATAAAACTTTTTTTCAACAATAAAATTCCTCCATCTTGCGGGCGAACTCCTCGCATTAGTGACATGCACTTATAAATTTCCATACACAATTTCGCTTAGGGAGAACTGTCCTAAACCCCCCCCCCACCCTGCCCATTCATTATTTGCCCATATTTTTTTTTGTCCCGAAGAAGAAATTTGCTAACTTTGATACCCTTTCCCAAAAACCCGGGCATTAAATTTACTCCTCGTTTCTGGCTCCATCCCTGACGATCCGGGCTCAAACTAGATTCCTAGAACACAGAAATAAATCCATTCCTGATTCACCCTGGATTGCTTAAAGGGTTTGCCGCCCCTTAACAAATATTTTTGGTTTTTGTAATCAAACAACTTTGCCGTGGAAAATCCCTATTTCACCTCTTTTGTTAAAAGGGAAAAAACCCCTTTCGCATTGTTTTCTCTACCTTTTTATTCAACCAATTGGGCCCACGCAATACCAACACATGTCCCCCCCCTTTACGCGATTTATCACGCACTCCAATCCCACGACCCATTTTGTGACCAACTTCTGACTGGGGAAGTCAAAATTTAGTCTCAAGCTCTCTTTCCAATCGGGAAGCCAGAAGGAGGCCTCATAGACTTGCTTTAAAGAGCGACCTCCGCACGCTCCAGAAACACTGAACAATACGGCAAGTCACAAACGCCAGAGACGACAGAGCTGAGATAGAATAAAGACGCATGGGTTTTAAATGTAGAGCAGGGCAGGACCTTAATTAGAACACCACCCAGCATTCAGTTTGTTTGGTTTCAAACTTTTTTACGCTATTGAATGAAGATAAAATTTAATACAAAGTTCCCATATTTTTTGCAATATAGCCCCCCGATTCTTTTGCAGTGGGATACTTTACAAACAGAAAATAAAAAAAAAAAAGGTTAAGGTGCAAACCACTTCTTTAAATTTAAAATTTAAAAATATTTTCTTCTTTTTTTCCTTTTATGCCGCAATGTTTTTTCGCCTGGTTAAAATCAGGGATGCCCAAAGATAAATAAACTAGCATTTTTTGAAATTTCCGGACTTTTTAACTTACAGAAAAATAAACCCCAAAATTTTGGTTTAAAAAAGGAGAAAAAACCTATCCGTTTTTGGGCTGTATATAGCTTTTCTCACTTTTTCCAAACAAAAAAGGGGGAACGGGGGAAAATTCCTAATATTTTCTTTTTTAATTTATTTTTAAAAAATATAAAAAAAAAAAAAAAAAAACAAATCCTCTCCGATTCTTCAAAGGGTCCCAAAGTTGGGTTTTTTAGAAAAAGGGTTTTTCCCACATCTGAAGAAAAAGGGGGGCTTCCCCGGTTAATTCTAAAAATTTTAAAAAGATGTTTTTTTGAAAAAAATTTTCACATTCTAAAACATGAATCCCTCCCTCCTTTTGGAACTCTGATTTTTTAAAAAATTTGGGATTTATAAAAAAAATTTTTTCCCCAAAAATTCAAAACATAAAAAAGGGCTTTTTTTCCCAGTGTAAATTTTCTCAAATTTTAAAAAAATATGATTCTGAGAAAAATTTTTCCCAAATTTAAAAAAACATGAAGGGGGGTTCCCCGCCGGTGAATTCCTCTTTTTTTACAAGATTTGAGGGGTTGTAAAACTTTTTTTACATTCTGAACATAAAAACGGTTTTCCCCTCCTTTTAAATTCTCGGTTTTTTTTAACAAGACGTTTTCTGGGGTAAAACTTTTCCCCTTTTTCCAAAAACATGAATACGGCTTTCCCCGGGGGGAAATTTCTCGGTTTCAAAAAAATTTGATTCCCCCAAAAAAACCATTTTCCAAATTTGAACAGAAAAGGGTTTTTTCTCCCGGGGAAATTTTCGAGAACCCTAAAGGGTTTTAAAAAAGGGGGGAAATTTTCTCTTTTTTTTAAAACAGAAAAGGGCCCCCCCCCTAAAAAATTTTTCGGAGTTTTCCCAAAAACATAAATAGAAAACTTTTCCCACAATTTTTACATAAAAAAGGGTTTTTTTACTAGGAAAAATTCCATTTTTAAAAAGATCTTTTCCCCCGTAAAAGGGGCATTTTTTCCTTTTCTGAACTTAAAGGGGGTTTCCTCCTTTTGAATTTTTTCATTTTTAAACCGGGTTTTATTTACATATAAAGCATTTCCCCATTCTAAAGAAAACGGTTTCTCTCCGAAAATTTTTCTCGAGGTTTAATTTCCCTTTTTTTTTCGATAAAACTTTCCCCATTCGAACGGGTGTACTTTTTTCTCCCTGGTGACTTCCTCATCCCCTAACCAACGGAAATTTACCAAAAAACATTTTCCCACACAGAAACAAAAAAAAGGGTTTTTTTCCCGTGTGAATTTTTTCATTCGAACAAGATTTTTTTTTGGGTTTTAAAAGCATTTCCCCCAAAGAAAAACCAAAAAAGGGTTTCCCCCCCCCTTGATTTTTTTCATGTTTACAAGAGTCGTTTTATTTAAAAGGGGTTTTCCCCTTTCAAACAAAAATTTTTTTCTCCCAGAGTAAAATTTTTTCTGGGGGTATAAAGACTTATCTTTTTGAAAAGTTTTTCCCCAAATGTATTTTTGAAACTTTTAAATTTTTTTTCTGACTTGTACTTGGGCCAATGCGGTTTTATCAAAAGGGGTTTTCAAAGGGGGGGGCCAAAAGGGTTTATCTCTACTTTTAAACCCAAAAATTTTTACGAATTTAAATTTTTCTTCTAAAAAGGTGGCAGATTTTTTTCACTTCTTTTTATTTTGGGAAAGAAAATAACTTTCCCTCAGGATTCCCAAGTGTTTTTTCTTTTAAAAATTAAAATGGATTTTGTTATTTTTTTTTTCAAATCAAAGTAAAAATTTAAATTTAAAATTTTTTCTAGCAAAACACAAATTTTAAAAAAGCATCTGAAGTGGGAAATTTTTACCAAAGCAAAAAGGAAACCTGCGGAAGGAAAATTTAAAAATCTTGGCCGGATTCATCAAGCAATTTTCACCAAAACTTTTACAACATTGCTTTAAAAGTCGCAAAAAAAATTTTAAAAATTTTAAAAGTTTTTTAAAAAAAATTCGGCCCCCTTCCAATCTTCAAAACGCGGGGCCCAGCCGGGGGGGATAAACCTCAAAAAGTCACAAAATGCAAATTTTTATAAAACCCTTTTTTTTTCACAAAACCCCCCATTCTTGATTCATTCCCTTTATCCCAAAAACCGAAGCAGACCAAAAGGAAAGTAAAAAATATAAAAGGGCTTTCTTTCCAGGGAAACAAAAACAACTTTTATTAAAAAAATCAAATGTCAAAAATAAAAAAACAGAAAAACATGGGAAATGTTTTGGAACATCCTAAAGGGCCCCGGAAAACGGTTTAAAAACCTTTTTTGGAATAAAAGGGGCAAAAAATAGGAAAAAACCAAATTTTGGGGGTAAAAAAAAAAAAAGAGGGGAAATTTAAAACCTTTAAAAAAAAAGCTTTTACCTCTAAACCAGGATGGCCCGCTGAAGCCAAAAACTATAGGGAGAAAAAAAACTTTTATCTAAAAAAATAATTAAAGCGCCAAAAAAGGGGAAAAAAAGAGAAGCACATTGCAAAGGGGAAATAAAGGGTTTTCCACACTAAACAGATCGCCCAAAAAGATCGAAACGGATCACAAAAAAAACGCAAATTTTTCAAACTCCCTTAGCGACCTCGTTTGTGGGCATGTAGCAAAAGTGGCCCCGGGTTGGGTTCGCTATCGTTCACTAGCCCTTCTGGACCGTTTTTTTATCTTTTGGGGGCCCCTGGTTTTAGCCTGAACGCGTTTTGGCACCTTTTTCGACCGGCCCGTTTGGACGCATGACGTTTTGCGTTTACGGGGTGGTTTTTTAAAATCGAAAAATTTTCCCTTTTGCGCAAGAGAGGATCGCAAATTTAAACACCTAGCAGGGCCGAGGCGGGGCGATGCTGGAAATTCCCCCCAAACAAAGCCCGTAAAAATGCTCTAAAAGTACCCGGAAAATAGGCCAGTAATCGCCCTATGCTGGAAAAAAATGAAGGGTTTTTGGGGGTGTTTTTTGGAAAACCACGAAAAAACTTGGGGACTCCAAAAACAGGTTTTTGAGGGGTCGCTCCTGTCACACCTCTAATCATGTTTAGGGACCTCCTTCCACCAACTAAACAGTGTTTATGAGGGCGCCCCTTCACACCAATCTAACATTTTTAAGGGGCCGCCCCTTTTCCCCCCAATCTAATGGGGTTTTGAGGGTCGCTCCTGTCACACCAACTAACATTTTTAGAGAGTCGCCCTTTCCCCCCGGGTTTAAACCCCCCACACCAATCTAATCTTTTTTATGAGAGTCCTCCTGCACCCAACAACATGTTTTAGGATCGCTCCGCAACCCTTTTAACATGTTTTGGGTCGCTCCGCCCACACCAATTAATTAGTGTTTAGAGGAGCGCTCCTTCAAAAACCTCTAAATGTTTATGAGGGCCCTCCTTACACCAACTAATCAGGTTATGAACGCTCCCCACCCCCAATCTAATCGGGTTAGAGGATCCTCCTGTCACACCACTAAACAGGTTTTGGGGAGCCCTCCGTCACACCAAAACAATCATGTTTAAGCGCCCTGTCACCCCAAACAATCAGGTTTTGAGGGGGCTCCTTCACACCAATCTAATTTTTTAGGATCGCCCCACACCAACTAAAGTTTTTATAGGGTCGCTCCGTCACAAAATCTAACGGGGGTTTTTGGGACGCTCCGTCACCCAATAATCGGGGGTTTTGGGGACGCCCTGCAACCAACTAACTGTTTTGGGAGTCGCTCCGTCACACCCAAAAAACAGTTTTTGAGGACCCTCCCCACCAAAATCAGTTTAAAAGGGGGTGCTCCGTCACCCCAATCTAATCGTTTTTAAAGGGTAAGCAACTGCCAAGGGATCATTGGCGGGGATTTTTGATTTTTCCAAAAAGGTTTTATACTGTGCCACAAAAGGGTTGGGGCCAAAAGGGAAGCTGGGGCGGGGGGAAAAATTTTTTAAGGGGAAATAACTGGCTTATATGAAACAGAGGGGGGGTTTTAAAAAGGTAATTTTCCAACGGGGGCCTGTGACCAGTGGGGGCCACAGGGGGGCGTACCCTGGGGCCGCAAGGCGCGGACCAGGGGCCGCAGGGGCGCGTGACCAGTGGGGGCTGCAGGGGTCCGTCACCAGTGGGGAATGCAGGGGCGCTGCACCATGGGGGGAGCGGGGGCGTGGGGGCCAGGGCGGGGGGGGACCATTTCTTCAAAATTTTGTAAATCGGAAAATTTAAGTAAAATATCATATTTTCAAATTATACAAAATATTAAACATCAAACAAGAAAGATATTTTGCACAGATGGATCGGGTAAGTAGGAAAATTGGGGGAAAGGTGGGGGAGGGGTTTAACAAAGAAAATAAAGGTTTTTAAAACATAGGGGAAAAGGGAACAAAACCTTAACACTGAAAGGGGAAAACCCGGTAAAACTGACTGGGGAAGGTTTTGGGCCGTAATGATAAACTTTTCCCGGACCCGGCCAGGCAGCCCCAAGGCAAACAATCTGGGGGGGATTAAAAAGGTCTGGGTACACTGAAGAGACATTTTTTGCCCTGTACAAACCCGGCAGAGCACTAGAGAGCATTTTTACTGCCTCTGTACAAATCCCGGTTTAAACCGCACAGGGGACTGGACTTTTTTGGGACCGGGCCGGGGAAGGGGAAAGGAATAAGCGAGTACAAAGGGGGCAACAAAATTAAAAAAGGGGGGGGGGAACTACAATACCCAGAGAGATTAGCAAAATTAGGATTATTTAGTCTAGAAAAAAGACGACTGAGGGACGATCTAATAACCATGTATAACTATATAAGGGACAATGCAAATATCTCTCCGAGGATCTGTTCATACCAAGGAAGGTGACGGTCACAAGGGGGCATTCTCTGCGTCTGGAGGAGAGAAGGTTTCTCCACCAACATAGAAGAGGATTCTTTACTGTTGGGGCATGAGAATCTGGAATTCCTTGCCGAGGAGGTGTGATGGAGAACTCAGTCGAGGGGTTCAAGAGAGGCCTGGATGTCTTCCTGCAGCGTAAACAATATTGTATCTTACAGTTATCAGGTTCTTTACAAGGACGTAGATCTGGGGATTTATTCTGACAGAATATAGGCTGAACTGGAAGGACAAATGGCTTTTTTTGGCTTTGCTAACTATGTTACTATGTATTTTTCCTTAAAAAATGTTGGATGTGAAAGAAATCATGCTAAAACAGACCAACCAGGAGACAAGTTTCAGAAAGAACTATTTAGTGGACACAACGTGATAGCAGAGCTGTGATTGCATGATATTGTTGGTTGTGCTACGGCAATATCTGGAAGACAACAAATCCTGTTCCTGCAAAGTGTCATTAATGTAGATAACTGGCGGGATGTACCATGTTTCCCCGTACATAAGACAGAGTCCTGTGTTATTTGGGTTTAGGGCTTATTTTTTCACATTAACAACAATCCACATTTTTCTTAAACAAAGAAAAACAAAAAAATAAAACATTTATTACAATATAATGATATGATCACACTCTGGATCATCATTGTAACTCTACAAACCATGAATTCCGTCATGACCTTCTTGAGATCCTATTTCCATGTACAACGATCTACATTAACCAGTATTCATGAACAAAAATCAACATTTATTCAATCACAGTCATGTCATCATCTTCAGGAACATCATCATAACTCTCCAAACCCTGAATCCAGTCGTCAATTTCTTGTGACTCTGTTGCCTTTAGAATCATTGGCCCCAATTTCTCATGTCCAGCAATAGCGCTTTCCTTAAATGAGCGCCTCTTGTCCATGTATCCTGCTTGTAGCGCATTGGCAACGCAACTGTCAGTGATTTTCTCCCATGAATTCTTCACCCAAGTCACAACCTCTTGCAGTCTTGGCTTCACAGAGTTTCCATGCTGATTTCTCTGCATTCTATTTTTAATGTAGTCATTCATTTCCTTGCGTAAATGCTCCTTGAATGGCTTGTTTATTGCAATATCAAGAGTCTGGAGATAGGCCGTCATTCCTGCGGGAATCATTATTTGATCTATTTTTCTTTCATGAAGGAAGTTCTTCATGTCTTTAGCACGGTGCGTACTGGCTGAATCCCAGACTAGCAGGCCTCTTTGACCACCTCGCAAAACAAGCGGCAGCATCAAATCGACCCATTTCAGTATAACTGCTTGTGTGCACCAGGCTTTGACAGTTTTGAGAATATAAATACCTGAGATACGTTTCATCATCCCTTCTTGCCCTTAGTAATGATTAGAGGTGGCACTTTAGTTCCATCCAGACGAATTGCCAAAATACAGGTAACACGTGCACTTTCATGACCAGTGGAGAACGTAGAGAGAGGAGGCACCCGCTGATCAGTCGTCGTTTGTGATCCTTGGCCCATAAACACTGCCGTTTCATCCATAACAATCATGTTGGAAAGTTGGTATTTAGAAAAGTCGATGCCATCAACAAAGGACTTGAATGCAAGTGCACGTTTAATAACTTCAGCATCTTCCAGCTTAAATAGAGAGGTGGATCGTCTTAGAGACAGTTCACATCGCTGAAGGAAGCCGTCCAGCCAGTGATGTGACGCTTTGAAATCTTCTGGTGATATTTCTAATTGTGGTGCCATCGTAAGGGCAAATTCCTGAATATCAGCCCGGCGCACAACCAAAGCCTTGGCTCTCCGGTCAGCAATCCATTCACAGATCATGTCTTCCAGCTCAGGAAATAATGGATGCCGACCCGCTCCACACTTGCGCCTCTTAGCATTTCCCTTGCACACCTGTTGACTGAGGTTATCGTATTCTGCCCGCCATCTTCGACCATTCGGATATTCAACATCTTCTCTTTGCAGAAAGCAGTAAGATTTTTGCCTCGGGAATCCTCCACGATTCTTTTCTTGTACTCGACGGAATAGCTCTTTCTTTTTGAACTCATGTTGTCTAAGGGTCAAAAAGTACAGTATATTTCTTTTTCCTCTGCTTACTGGTACATAGGGTACTGTACTGCAGTAAAAATGTCTAGTGACTCAGAAAAGCAGGCACCCCCAAAAGAATCACTCACAAGACCCCCAAAACAATTAGCGTTGGCAAGTGCCGATGGTGCATGGCTCACACCCAGACCTACGTCATTTTTGTCAAACGTGCGTCACTGTCAGGTCCCTTGCCGTTCCACTGCAGCCAAGTGTAGCAGCTGGCTCATCCAGGGCGGCCGGCAGCAGCCACATTGCTTGGGCTCGGGACTGAAGTGATGCCAGCCGGACTAGGGGATCTGTGTGCGAGTTCCCGGCATCAGCCAACCCTTATTGTTGTGGGGTCTTTTAAGTGCCATTCTTTTTGGGATATCTGCTTCCTTTTGGGGTGTCAGCTTAATAAAAGGTCTACTTTATCTGTCCTGCTGTAACCAGAGCCAGTTTTAGGCAAAGTGGGGCCCTGGGCAAAAGTTAAAAGGGGGCCCCATCTGGTGACATATTGCATAATCGCACACAAACATTTAGGGTGCATTTAGAGGAGCCAATTTCAGACCTTTACACGAGGACGATCCACAATATTAAAGAGAACCTGCCATCAGGATCAGGCATTGTAAACGAGAGGTATGGGGGCTGCGCTGCTGACTTATTAGGGGCCTTCACTGCTGAGATCTGCAGCCTGGTTAGTCTGTAATCACCGTTAGTTTGGGTGCGGTAAGTTGCTCCGGCATCGGGGCTGGCCTGTGGTTACGGCCTGTGGTTAGGGTCTTTATCTCTGTCGTGGCCTCTCAGCTGCGTCTGGTGTAAGTATCTTCATAATGATAAATAGTCTGTGTTGGCGCTGACCTAGCTGCAGGCACCGCTAGCGCAGATCGATCTGATAGCAGGCTTCAGAAAAATGGTGCCGGCGTCGGTGCAGACTGAAATCTTAGTTCTTCAATCTGTGCATACACCGCCACCATTTTCCTTAAGCATTCAGGGTGGTTAATACGTGAACGCACCGACAGCGGCGACCAATTAAATCAGCAGCACAGCGCCTTTACGCCCATACCTTTATAACGCCCGATCCTGATGACAGCTTCTCTGTAAAGTCACCTGGCACTTGTGTACCGACCACTTTACACCGGCTGATGCAGAATTACTAATCACTGATAGATCATTCTGTCCCCATTTATATCACCTCCTGTCACACCGGGCGATGTGCGAACAAGGAAAATGGCCTGATTCAGATTCATGTGTATGAGGCCGCTGGAGGAAGACGCACCTAATGCATTAAAAGGCGCACACCCCTAATAAGTCAGGAACCTTAAAAGTGACATGTATACACACACTACACATACATACACACTACACATACACATGTATACACACACTGCACATACACATGTATACACACACTGCACATACATACACACACACTACACATACATACACACACACTGCACATACACATGTATACACACACTACACATACACATGTATACACACACTGCACATACACACACTGCACATACACATGTATACACACACTGCACATACACACACTGCACATACACATGTATACACACACACTACACATACACATGTATACACACACTGCACATACACACACTGCACATACACAGTATACACACTGCACATACACACACGCATATACACATGTATACACACACTGCACATACACATGTATACACACACTGCACATACACACACTGCACATACACATGTATACACACTGCACATACACACACTGCATATACACATGTATACACACACTGCACATACACATGTATACACACACTGCACATACACACACTGCACATACACATGTATACACACTGCACATACACACACTGAATATACACATGTATACACACACTGCACATACACATGTATACACACACACACTACACATACACATGTATACACACTGAACATACACATGTATACACACTGCACATACACATGTATACACACACTGCACATACACATGTATACACACTGCACATACACATGTATACACACACTGCACATACACATGTATACACACACTACACATACACATGTATACTCACACTGAACATACACATGTATACACACACTACACATACAAATGTATACACACACTACACATACACATGTATACAAACACTGAACATACACATGTATACACACACTACACATACATACACACACACTGCACATACACATGTATACACACACTACGCATACACATGTATACACACACACTGAACATACACATGTATACACACTATACATACATACACACACACTACACATACACATGTTTACACACTGCACATACACATGTATACACACACTGCACATACACATGTATACACACTGCACATACACATGTATACACACTGCACATACACATGTATACACACACTGCACACACACATGTATACACACACTGCACATACACATGTATACACACACTGCACATACATATGTATACACACACTGCACATACACATGTATACACACACTGCACATACACATGTATACACACTGCACATACACATGTATACACACACTGCACATACACATGTATACACACTGCACATACACATGTATACACACAAACTGCACATACACATGTATACACACAAACTGTACATACACATGTATACACACACTACACATACACATGTATACACACACTGAACATACACATGTATACACACACTGCACATACACATGTATACACACACACTACACATACACATGTATACACACACGCACATACACATGTATACACACACTGCACATACACATGTATACACACACTGCACATACACACACTGCACATACACATGTATACACACTACACATACATACACACTGCACATACACATGTATACACACACTGCACATACCATGTATACACACACACTACACATACACAGTATACACACACACTGCACATACACATGTATACACACACTGCACATACACATGTATACACACACTACACATACACATGTATACACACACTGCACATACATACACCACACTGCACATACACATGTATACACACACTGCACATACACATGTATACACACACTGCACATACATACACACTGCACATACACATGTATACACACACTGCACATACACATGTATGCACAACTGCACATACACATGTATACACACACTGCACATACATAGTAAACACACTGCACATACACATGTATATACACACACTGCACATACACATGTATACACACACGCACATACACATGTATACACACTGCACATACACATGTATACACACACACTGCACATACACATGTATACACAACTGCACATACCATGTATACACACACTGTACATACACATGTATACACACACTGCACATACACATGTATACACACACTGAACAACACATGTATTACATACACTACACATACACATGTATACACACACTGCACATACACATGTATACACACTGCACATACACATGTATACACACACTGAACAAAACATGTATACACACACTGAACATACACATGTATACACACACTGCACATACACATGTTATACACACTGCACATACACATGTATACACACACTGCACATACACATGTATACACACTGCACATACACATGTATACACACACACTGCACATACACATGTATACACACACTGCACATACACATGTATACACACTGCACATACACATGTATATCACACTCACATACACATTATACAACACACTGAAATACACATGTATACACACACTGAACATACACATGTATACATAAACACATACACATACACATGTATACACACACGCACATACACAGTATACACACTGCACATACACATGTATACACACACGAACATACACATGTATACACACACTGACATACACATGTATACACACACTGCACATACACATGTATACACACACTGCACATACACATGTATAACACACTGCACATACACATGTATACACACACTGCACATACACAGTATAACACTGCACTACACAGTATACACACTGCACAACACATGTATACACACTGCACAACACATTATACACACATACATACACATGTATACACAACTGCACATACACATGTATACATGAAAATACACATGTATACCACATGACATACACAGTATACACACATCACATACACATGTATACAAACACTCACTACACATGTATACAACACAAACATACCCGTATACAACACTACACATCATACACACACACTGCATACACATGTATACACACTGCACATACACATGTATACACACACTGCACATACACATGTATACACACACTGCACATACACATATATACACACACTAACTACAACACACACATACACAACACATGTATACACACTGCACATACAATGTAACACACCACTGCACATACACATGTAAACACACACTGCACATACACATGTATACACACACTGCACATACACAGTAACACACTGCACATACACATGTATACACACTGCACAACACAGTATACACACACTGCACAACACAGTAAACACACACTGCACATCACATGTAACACACCACTGCCATACACATGTATACACACACTGCACATACACATGTATACACCCCTGCACATACACATGTATACACACACTGCACATACACATGTATACACACTGCACATACACATGTATACCACACTGCACATACACATGTATACACACACTGCACATACACATGTATAACACACACTACACATACACATGTATACACACACTACACTACAAACCAATTCTACACATGTATACACACACACACATACACATGTATACACACACTGCACATACACAGTAAACACACTGCACAACACATGTATACACACACTAACAAACACATTCAACAAAATCATGCACATACACAAAGTAACACACACTGCAAAATACACAAGTAACACACTGCAACATACACCTGTATACACACACTGCACATACAAGTAAAACACACTGCACATAACAAATGAATATACACACACTGCACATACACTGAATACACACACTGCACAGATACAATACACACGGCACATACACATGTAAACACACACTGCACATACAATGTATACACACACTGCAACATACACATGATAACACAACTGACATATACATGTATACAACATGCACATACACATGTATAACACATGCACAAACCCCAGTATAACACCACCACATACACATGTATACCACACACTGCACATATACACACACTGCACATACACATGTATACACACACTGCACATACAATGTATACACACACTGCACATACACATGTATACACACACTGCACATAACATTATACACACCCCTGACATACACATTATACACCACGCACAAACACATATATACACACTGCACATACACATGTATACACACACAGCACATACACATGTATACCCCACACTGCACATAACATGTATCCCCACTGCACATACACATGTATACACACTGAATACACATGTATACACACATGAAATACACAATAACACACACTGCACCATACACATATCAACACACACTGAACACATGTATACAAAAACACAACACATGTATACACACACTGCACATACACCCTGTATACAAAACTGCACATACACATGTAACACACACTGCACATACACAAGTATACACACACTGCACATACACATGTATACACACACTGCACATCACATAAACACACACTGCACATACACTTATAACACACTGCACATACACATGTATACACACAATGCACATACACATGTATACACACTGCACATACACATTTATACACACACTGCACATACACATGTATAAAACACTGCCATACCACACACGCACAACACATGTTACAACACTGCACATAACATGTAAACACAACTGCACATACACATGTATACACCACACTGCACATACACATGTATACAACACTGCAAAATACACATGTATACAACCTGCACATACACAGTATACCAACACTGCACATACACATTAATAAAACACTGCAATACACCCGTATAAAACACCCGCCCTAACCATGTATAACAAAACTGCACATACACATTTAACACCCCACTGCACATACACATGTATATACACACACTCACATAAAAATAACACACACTGCACATACACATGTATAAACACACTGCACATACACATGTATACACACACTGCACATACACATTTATACACACACTGCACATACACATGTATACACACACTACACATACACACTGTAATTTCCCCCCGGGATCAATAAAGTGTATCGTACGTATGTATATACACACGTATATGCACACATGTAATATGAACAACACATGTAATCTAGTCTCAGCCATGAGTCTGACCAAGACGTGTCTGACCATCCATATTTCAACTTCCATATTTCAAATTACAGATTTCTAATTACTATACTCTGAATTAGACTAGAATTCTAGAATGCATTTGGCCACTCATCGCTCCTGCAATATCATCTGTACCACTCTAATCAAGCTGTTTCTCCTCTTCCTACAGGTATGCACCAAATTTCCTCACTTTGCCAAATTCCTGTGACTGTGTTTGTGAACTGCATTAATTTTGCATGGTATGCACCAAATTTCCTCAGCTTTGCCAATTCCTGTGACTGTGTTTTGTGAACTGCATTAATTGTAAGGTTCTATGTATATATTCCTGAAACTCAGTTTGTTCGTCAGCCATTTTACTTTCTGTCTTGCTGCAGCTATCTTGCCCTCAGTCAAAATGGAGTTTCCAGCTTGCATGTTCCCACCCTGATTCTCTCCTTTGCTTCTTAAGCAGCCACAGCTGAGCAATCAGTGCTTCAGAATCTAGCCTGCAGTGAACCTGTGACTTGACTCCTGTAAGCCTTGGACCTTGTACTCCAGCTATTCCTACTGAGGAACTCTGAAGCACTTGTGGACTCTGAACCCTGCTCTTTGAAAGACCCACGTTTGCATGGACTTACGGTAACAGAGAAGAAGATCCTGAATCTGTATTGGAGAGTGATTGCTGACTTGGATTACTCGGCCTCTGTGTCTCCTGTTTCTGTGTCTGCAAACTGTGTGACTATTTCTGCCAACTTTATGAAGTAATACAGGACTTTTCTATATCAAACCTGTGACTCCTGGTTTTTCATCCACCCAAGCACAAGACGCTATATGAACTGTACTACATACATTACAAGATTCTGAAGCCAAAACGTTAGTGTCTGCTGGGTCTGGAAGGCTGTGTTTGCTGTACTGTGGATATCAGACGTCCGGTTTGTACTTTCTGTGATGACAGTGGTTGTGACTTCTCACAACCATTCCAGGTGAGCAATTCCCTTAAGTTTTTTTCTTTTTGCAGTGTTACCACAGGTAAACACTATTTTTTTTTTTTTCCTTTCTTTCTCTTTTTTGTGCTGCTGTAACTCTGGATATCAGATGTCTGGTTGAAACTTTCTGTGATGATAGTGGTTGTGACTTCTCACAACCATTCCCAGGTGAGCAGTTTCCCTTAATTTTTTTTTCTCTCTGCAGTGTTGCCACAGGGTGAACACTATTGTTTTTTTTCTCTCCTCTTCTTCCAGTAATCCTGTCTTAAAAGATCTGGAAAATGGAGGCCCGCATAAGGAACTTTGGCGGAGTGACTGATAATATCCTTGCAGATTTGCAGAATATAAAGACCCGTTTTACAAATCTACAGGACCTCAATAATCACAATTTGCAAGTGGTTGGACAGACTACCCAGGATTTGCGAGCCAGGATTGAGGTTCTAGAGGGGCGAGTCCAGGCTCCTGCCGTAGCCCCGAGTGCTGGGATTCCCAAGTTTGCCCCCTTTTGGTTTTGGCGGTGAACGTGAGAAATTCAGGGGATTTATAATCAATCAATCTTTTTTTTTCTGCACATGCTTCACATTTCCCACTGAACGATCTAAGGTGCTTACTATAATTATGTTGCTTACCAACAAGGCTTTAATGTGGGCAAACCCCTCTGATTGAGACTGAGGATGATTGTTTGAATCACCTTGATGATTTTATTTCAGCCATGGGGCAGGTGTTTGATGACCCCAATCGAGGTGCAACAGCTGAAGCAGCCATGTTAACTTTGCGCCAAGGTAAGCCCCGGTAGCTGAAAGTTGGGGATTTCGGAAGGCCCTTATCCCCCTGGGACATTCCCCCAAAAAATCTTTTTTCGAAAGGGTTACTCCACTGATTAAGGATAACCCGGCCGACCCCCCACGCTTAGGGGATTTTTATTAACTCGCACCGTATTGATACCTTGGAACGCGGAAAAAGAAGGGGGGCGAAACAATCGACAACCTTTCCTACCTTCCCTCCAGCAAAGGAACCTTAGTAGGATTCAGGGAACCTGAACCGAACCCATGCGGGTAACCTTTACAACGGGGGTTGTGACACGAAGGAACACGTTTTAAGGGAATCAGTTCTTTGGGTAATCGGGCCTCATTATAAACGCCCCACCCTTTTTCTCAAACTATGCAGCACTTTTTCATTGTGAGTTTGGAGGGGGATTTTCAGGTCCGAGCCTCACTCCAGAAATCTCAAAAAATTTTGTTTTTGGGGCTAAACCCGTTACCCTGAGGACGTTGACTTTTAAACCCTTTTTCCTTTTTTTAATTTTCCCAGGGCCCAGCTGAGTTTAAAAAAACAATTCCCATTCTTTCTTTCCATCAAACCGGGTTACTCATTTTGGGGCTACCTGCATGACGCTCGGGGGCAAGGGGAAAATTTTTTATGGATGTCCCCTTTTTTCTCTGAAACGGGGAAAACGTTCTGAAGAAGGCCTCCATAAGAGGGGAAATGGGAGGGCTCCCGCTGACCTCTGGACCAGGGGTCAGGAAAACAGACCTTTGGGGGTTTTGGGGTAAAATCACAAGAAAACGCCTTTAGCTTACTCTTCCCCCACTTTCCATTTTCTAGGCTCCAGGGCTGCAGGTCAAAAATCCACCATTAACTGGGACCAAGGAATTACATTTTCCCAAAAACAGATGAGTCCAAAAGTTTCAGCTTGCCTGTTCCTAAAGGAATCATGCAGTCCCAACTACCATGAACCGGGACTATGTGGATTTATGTACAAAAGAACGCTCAAGTTCCCCTCCCCGCCCAATGTTTTGTCCAATTAATTATTGCCGGGGGGAAGAACCTTTTGGTAAGTCCCCCCCCCGGGGGGGGCCCGAAAAAATTTTAAAGGGATTAAAGAAAAACTACCAAGGGCTTCAACCCCCTTCCCCTCCTCAGGTCCCCACTTTTTTAAGAAAAAGATGGTCCGAACCGCTAGACAAAGGGAACCAATAAGGTTACTATTAGAAACCGTTATCCATTCCTTTTAACCCTGAGTTTTGAGGAGTGCGAAGAAAATTATTTCTAAACTAGATCTTCGGGGGGCCTATCTTAGCCTTTTAGCCCCTGGGAAATGGAAACGCTTCGGTCACGCTATGGAACTTTGAATATCAGTTATGCCTTTGGCGAGTACCCCCCACCACTTCCAAAACTTGGGAAAACATCTTCGGGGTCTCCTAGATACTTTTGGTAATTTATTTGGGATATTCAATTTTTTTAACCCACAGGGAAATCATGGACATTAAATGGTCTTTTTAACTCTAAGAAAAATCATCTTTCATCAAATTAAAAATGTGAATTCCCCTAGGACCGAAATTTAATTTTTGGGTATTACTTCCACACAAGGGAATTAGTATGGTGGAAGAAAAACCCCAAACCACAAGGGGGGCCAAAACCCCGAAAGTGAAGAGGTACAGCGCTTCATCGGGTTTTCCAATTTATAGACGTTTCATTAGAAAATTCCTGAGGTTTGTCACCTTCACTCAATTTCCCAAAGAGTCTAGTTTTTTCCGGGCTCCCCCAAACCCAGGAACATTTTCCCGTCTAAAAGAAAATTTACCCCTCACCATCCAGAAAACCCAACCCCGAGCTTGCCTTTATAATAGAGGTGAGCCAGACGGCCCTTTGGGCTTACCTCCAAAAAGGGAGAAAATGTCCTTTTATCCCCCTGCCTTCTTTTCCCCCATTGTCTGGCGAGAGGGAAATACATGGGGCAAAGAGAGCTGTTGGCCTTTTTGCCGCCCAAAGAAGGAGACCCTTTTTTCGGGAGCGCACGAAATAGTCCCGACAACCATGAACCTTGAGTTTACGGTCGGGAAAAGGGCCCGACTCCCGCCAGCTCGCGGGGGTCTTTTTTTTAAACCCAAATTTAATTTTACACCAAGCCAGGATCGCGCAAGGGAAAAAGGGTGAGCCCCTAGGGTTTACTCACAGAGACACGTCCTTTTTTCCTCCAAAACTTTCTTCCTGACCAGATTCCAGGAAATTCAAATCAAAACCACAAAGGGAACAAGGAAGCCCTGGGATTCCTTTTTTTGGAAAACCCCCAAGGGACGTAATCTTTTCCCCTTTTAAAAAGGTGTGTGATTAGGGGCAACGCCTGTATATTCCGAAACAGCAATTGAGAGTATTGCAACCATTCACGTTCCAAGTACTGGTAGGAATTTTAAAGAACAGGAATTTCTTTTTCTTTTTTTTGTGGCCCCCTTGCAGGAAGGGTGTTTTAATTTGCCTCATTGAAGTCTGTGCAAGATCAAAACACCTCGCTCCTCACCAAAAGGCTGTTACACCTCTTCCCCCCCTCCCGCCCTGGGATCCATTTTTTTGGACTTCATTTGTTTTCCCAACCCCAGGGGGGAAAACCCTTTAGTGGGGTTGACCGTCTAACAAAACAGCTCTTTTATCCCTTTGTCGGGTTACCCACTGCAAAACAGACTCAATTTTTTGATTAAAGATGTGTTTCGCTTAAGGAACCGGTGGGGGATTTTGGATCGAGGGGGAAAATTTATTAAAGGTTTTTGGCAAAATTTTTTGTGCACTTGACATTAAAAAAACCCTTTTTTTTCTGCTTTTCACCCCCCAAAAAGCCCCAAACCCAAAGAACCAATCAAACCCTGGGGCAGTATCTCCCGCTTTATCTGCCACCTACGGATTTTGGGGGATCTACTTCCATTACTATTCCGTATAACAAACCCGAGTGCCCCCACTAAACATCTTTTTTTACTCAATCGGTTATCATCCTAACATTTTACCACATTTCCCAAAAACCCCTTTACCACAACTGAAAAACACGTCTTTACAAAGAAAGGATCTTTAAAAGGGAAAACGGAATCGGTCAAAAAAGGGTAAAAAAAAAAAGCAGCGAAAATTTCGTAACCTGCACCACTTTCAAGGGGAGACTTGGTTGGCGCAACCGAAATTTAATTAAAGGGTTTTCCTCGCAAGGGGCAAATACATTGGACCCAAAAAAAACAGTAAAAAAAAGTGCCGTTCCCTTTTCTTTTAAACGCCCAAACTATAAATCCACCCGTCTTTCATGTACCCAAAAAAAACACGACACCCAAACTTCCTGGACGTTCCCCCCCTTGCCCTGACCCAGGCAGTCATGGCGGGGAAAAATTTTTGGGGAAAGGATTTTTGATTCCGGTTGTATAGAAACATTACAATATCTGTTTAAAAAGGCAGGGCCCCCCGGGAGACAACCAGGGAAACCCGGGCCCCAAAAACTTAAGCCCCCTTGCCCCGTCAGTTTCATCGGGGTACCCACACAAGCCTGGTCTGAGGTCACCGGAGGTTTCCTTAAGGGGGGGAGTAATGTAAGGGTTCTTTATAATTCCTAACCAGTTTTTGGGCACCATTTACTTTCTGTCTTGCTGCAGCTATTTTCCCCTAGTAAAAATGGATTTTCCAGCTTCATGTTCCCGCCCTGATTCCCCCTTTTGCTTTTTAAAGCACCACCTGAGCAATCAGTGCTTCAGATCTAGCCTCAGTGCCCCCGTGACTTGCCCCCTTAAGCCTTGGCCCTGTACCCAGCTTTCCTACGGGAACTCTAAGCACTTGTGGACCAAACCCCCCTGCTCTTTAAAGACCCACTTTTGCGGGGACTTAGGTAAAAGAAAAGACCCTAATCTGTTTGGAGATGTTTGCGATTGGATTCCCGGGGCCCTCTGGTCCCCTTTTTCTGTGTCTGCAACGTGTGCATTTCTGCCAATTTGTAGAAGTAAACAGGATTTTTCTAATCAAACCGTGACCCGGTTTTTCATCGCCCCAAGCACAAGACGCTATATAACGTTACAATTACTTAAAAATTTTTTATGGTATGCAATCATCTAGCAGCTTTTTTCTGTTTTTGACTGTTTATAAGTGCTATAGAAAACCCGGGGGATTTCACTTACCCATCTTCCGTATTCAAAGCCTTTCCCCTTGTACTTCCTTTATACCTGAGTTGCCGTCCCTTCCCCCTCTTTTATTAGCTTTTTTAATGTGACCAGTGGGCGGGAATCACGCCCAAACCCCCCCCCCAGCTGCTTCCTCCAAGTGCACATTTAGTCTCAGCCCCGATCGACCAAACGTTCGCCACCAATTCAAATTCCTTTTTAAAACAATTTTTAATTCTATTTTGATGAACGGGGACCGGCCGCCAACGGGAGCCCGGGGGCACGGGGTTTTGATCCCCCCGGCTGCAAATGTACAAAAACCCCACACCACGCGGGCCCGCCCCGCCCATAAACTGCAGGGGTTTTAATTACCCACTTCCCCTGAACTTGCACTCTCTGGCGCCCCCACCCTCAGTCATCAGGGAAGCACCAGGGGTAATTGGTCGCCAGACGGGCACTTGGATGTGTGGCTATTGGGGGCCCCGCGGAGGAATTAAATTACTCCGGCTCAGCCCCGGCGTTTTCCCCTTTAAACCCCGCTCCGCACGCCAGCGTCACCCAATAATAAACCCTTACACTCCTTCCTTTTGCGCCACCACTACGGCTTTTGATGAACAATTACAAGGGGCCCCACAACCCCCAAAAAAGTACGAGTGCTTCAGGCAGGAAAAATTTTTTTATGAGCGAGAAAAAACTAATAAATTTATAGGTTTTTTCTTAAAAAAAAAAAGCGGGGTTATATAAATAAGAAGATTAAAAAACTGAGACAAATTTTTTGACAGAACAGTTAAAAATAAAAAGGTTACAGAGAAATCACTCACATGGTAGTTACAGGCAAGACAAGCCAGCGGGGGAAGGGGCCACACGCTAATTCATTGGCGATCTCTTCCAGGACATCCCGCAAAAAAGCCTAAGGGGAAATTTACTGCAAGACTTTGCATGTCACTTCTGACCTCAAAAAAGGGCTGGGGTTTTTGGCCACCCCCCCCGGGGGCAAACATGGTTTTAGCTCTGCAAATCATAAGGCCAAACTCCCTGTGAACCTAGCGAATAACGGGAGACCTATCAATATCTTACTCTAAAATGACGTTCCAATGAGCCCACCTTGGTGGGCAGACATGGGGCACCCGAGAATTCCATTTCTCGGGTTTTTGTTGGGTTTCGGGTTTTCCATTTAAAAAGGAACGATGCCTCGGCGCATGGTCAAAAACAGTAACTTCGTGTTTCTAGCGAATGCTCCCCCCGGGGTTTTTAACCAAAAAAGAAGAATTCCCCAAAAAGGCGCTATAGGACTTTTGCAGGGGCAAGACAAAGGAAAATTCCTGAGGTGGGGGAAAGACGAGTTACTGCAGAGAGAAGGAGGGGGGTAACTTTTTCCCTGGCTTTCAAACGGGGGGGGTTTTAGTTCTACAACGCAAAAAACATGAACTTTCAATATCTCACACCTCCCCCCTTTAAGGAGCTACGGGGCATGACCTTCGGGAACCACATGCCACCTCCGGGGGTTTCCCACATCGGGAAACCCACACTTCCCCTGATCAGCCTTTCTTGGTTGTACGGAAAAACAATGCTGCAGGGCAAGGCTCCACGAGCAAACCCCATTGGGGGCCGGGCCGGTGCACCACCAGAGGGGTTTTGGGCGTGACCACCCTTTAAGGTGCGCCCGACAGGAGGGGGCAAACGGTGCATGCCCCCGACCACGCCAGGCCTCCTTCCCGATGGTGGAGTATGCCACTTCCCTTTGGGAAAGTTTCCGGCCCGGTACAACACGGGGGCTCCGGTCCCCCGAATCAAACCCGGCTGAGTACGGGACCGAGGCCCAAATTCGCTGGCGTCAGCGGACCCGGGAAGGGGCCCAGCTGTCGACGGCCTCAACACCGAAGCTCCAGGGCTGTTTTCAAAAGCTCGGGAAAGCCCCCACAGCCAAGTCCGTGACGTTTTGGGGGAACCCCCTTTTGAGGTCCCAAGGGTTTTTTTCAATGGCGCAAGTTCGGTACAAACGCCTAAGACCCTGCGTGCCCGGAAGGACTTCACCTGCTTTTTGGTCCTAGGGGTGGGCCAGGGGCACTCGCGTCCCCTTTCTCTGGCCGGGGCTCATGGAACCCCCACCAAACCCGGGGCCCCAGTAGGGGCTCCCCTGCCCCTCGGGATTTTCCCCCCCTTGATGGGCAAACCGCCTGGGAATACCTTTACACCCCCTGGAGAGCTGAAGTGTTCCTCCCCGGGGGAACTAAGACGGCAATGTCGTCCAGGTACGCCACAGCAACCCCCTCCCCAAGCAGTGGTTGACCCCCGCTGAAAAATGGCAGGGCATTCCATGCCCAAAGGGATGACCCTGGGGGCCTACATCCAAAAGGGGGGGATAAAGCGGATTTCCCTCGCCCGCAGGGCTCAGGGGGAAACTGCCAACCCCCCAAATCCATGATGGGTATGTACTTGGCATTCGCCAACCCTCCAGCAGATCCTCGATGCGTGGCATTGGGGGACATCAAGTAGTGATGGGGTTTTACCCCCTGTAGTCCACGCAGAACCGGGGCCATCCTTTTTTTGGCACGGAACTACAGGTGAGGCCCACGGCTTTTTGGGCTGCCGGATTTACCCCCACTGCAACCTCATGGATCCCGGCCAAATCCGCACTTCCTC
>JARQOD010001306.1:36661-102393 GCA_033576555.1 Oophaga sylvatica
TTCAGGAATTTGCCCTTACGATGGCACCACAATTAGAAATATCACCAGAAGATTTCAAAGCGTCACATCACTGGCTGGACGGCTTCCTTCAGCGATGTGAACTGTCTCTAAGACGATCCACCTCTCTATTTAAGCTGGAAGATGCTGAAGTTATTAAACGTGCACTTGCATTCAAGTCCTTTGTTGATGGCATCGACTTTTCTAAATACCAACTTTCCAACATGATTGTTATGGATGAAACGGCAGTGTTTATGGGCCAAGGATCACAAACGACGACTGATCAGCGGGTGCCTCCTCTCTCTACGTTCTCCACTGGTCATGAAAGTGCACGTGTTACCTGTATTTTGGCAATTCGTCTGGATGGAACTAAAGTGCCACCTCTAATCATTACTAAGGGCAAGAAGGAGATGATGAAACGTATCTCAGGTATTTATATTCTCAAAACTGTCAAAGCCTGGTGCACACAAGCAGTTATACGGAAATGGGTCGATTTGATGCTGCCGCTTGTTTTGCGAGGTGGTCAAAGAGGCCTGCTAGTCTGGGATTCAGCCAGTACGCACCGTGCTAAAGACATGAAGAACTTCCTTCATGAAAGAAAAATAGATCAAATAATGATTCCCGCAGGAATGACGGCCTATCTCCAGACTCTTGATATTGCAATAAACAAGCCATTCAAGGAGCATTTACGCAAGGAAATGAATGACTACATTAAAAATAGAATGCAGAGAAATCAGCATGGAAACTCTGTGAAGCCAAGACTGCAAGAGGTTGTGACTTGGGTGAAGAATTCATGGGAGAAAATCACTGACAGTTGCGTTGCCAATGCGCTACAAGCAGGATACATGGACAAGAGGCGCTCATTTAAGGAAAGCGCTATTGCTGGACATGAGAAATTGGGGCCAATGATTCTAAAGGCAACAGAGTCACAAGAAATTGACGACTGGATTCAGGGTTTGGAGAGTTATGATGATGTTCCTGAAGATGATGACATGACTGTGATTGAATAAATGTTGATTTTTGTTCATGAATACTGGTTAATGTAGATCGTTGTACATGGAAATAGGATCTCAAGAAGGTCATGACGGAATTCATGGTTTGTAGAGTTACAATGATGATCCAGAGTGTGATCATATCATTATATTGTAATAAATGTTTTATTTTTTTTGTTTTCTTTGTTTAAGAAAAAATGTGGATTGTTGTTAATGTGAAAAAATAAGCCCTAAACCCAAATAACACAGGACTCTGTCTTATGTACGGGGAAACATGGTACATCCCGCCAGTTATCTACATTAATGACACTTTGCAGGAACAGGATTTGTTGTCTTCCAGATATTGCCGTAGCACAACCAACAATATCATGCAATCACAGCTCTGCTATCACGTTGTGTCCACTAAATAGTTCTTTCTGAAACTTGTCTCCTGGTTGGTCTGTTTTAGCATGATTTCTTTCACATCCAACATTTTTTAAGGAAAAATACATAGTAACATAGTTAGCAAAGCCAAAAAAAGCCATTTGTCCATCCAGTTCAGCCTATATTCTGTCAGAATAAATCCCCAGATCTACGTCCTTGTAAAGAACCTGATAACTGTAAGATACAATATTGTTACGCTGCAGGAAGACATCCAGGCCTCTCTTGAACCCCTCGACTGAGTTCTCCATCACCACCTCCTCGGGCAAGGAATTCCAGATTCTCACTGCCCTAACAGTAAAGAATCCTCTTCTATGTTGGTGGAGAAACCTTCTCTCCTCCAGACGCAGAGAATGCCCCCTTGTGACCGTCACCTTCCTTGGTATGAACAGATCCTCGGAGAGATATTTGCATTGTCCCCTTATATAGTTATACATGGTTATTAGATCGTCCCTCAGTCGTCTTTTTTCTAGACTAAATAATCCTAATTTTGCTAATCTCTCTGGGTATTGTAGTTCCCCATCCCCTTTATTAATTTTGTTGCCCTCCTTTGTACTCGCTCTAGTTCCATTATATCCTTCCTGAGCACCGGTGCCCAAAACTGTACACAGTCCTCCATGTGCGGTGTAACCAGGGATTTGTACAGAGGCAGTATAATGCTCTCATCATGTGTCTCTAGACCAGGGATTTGTACAGAGGCAGTATAATGCTCTCATCATGTGTATCCAGACCTGTTTTAATGCACCCCATGATCCTGTTTGCCTTGGCAGCTGCTGCCTGGCACTGGCTGCTCCAGGTAAGTTTATCATTAACTAGGATCCCCAAGTCCTTCTCCATGTCAGATTTACCCAGTGGTTTCCCGTTCAGTGTGTAATGGTGATATTGATTCCTTCTCCCTATGTGTATAACCTTTCATTTATCATTGTTAAACCCCATCTGCCACCTTTCAGCCCAAGTTTCCTACTTATCCAGATCCATCTGTAGCAGAATACTATCTTCTCTTGTATTGACTGCTTTACATAGTTTTGTATAATTTGCAAATATCGATATTTTACTGTGTAAATCTTCTACCAGATCGTTACTAAATATGTTGAAGAGAATAGGTCCCAACACCGACCCCTCCGGTCCCCACGACCCCTGCTGTCCCCACTGGTGACAGCGACCCCTGCATTCCCCACTGGTGACAGCGACCCCTGCAGTCCCCACTGGTCACAGCGACCCCTGCGGTCCCCACTGGTCACAGCGACCTCTGCGGTCCCCACTGGTCACAGCACCCCCTGTGGTCCCCACTGGTCACAGCGCCCCAGTTAGAGAATATACCATTTATAACCCCCCTCTGCTTTCTATCACTAAGCCAGTTACTTACCCATTAACACACATTTTCCCCCAGACCCAGCATTCTCATTTTGTGCACCAACCTCTTGTGTGGCACAGTATCAAACTCTTTGGAAAAATCAAGATATACCACGTCCAATGACTCACCTTGGTCCAGTCTACAGCTTACCTCTTCATAAAAACTGATTAGATTGGTGTGACAGGAGCGACTCCTCATAAACACTGATTAGATTGGTGTGACAGGAGCGGCTCCTCATAAACACTGATTAGATTGGTGTGACAGGAGCGACTCCTCATAAACACTGATTAGATTGGTGTGACAGGAGCGACTCCTCATAAACCCTGATTAGATTGGTGTGACAGGAGCGACTCCTCATAAACCCTGATTAGATTGGTGTGACAGGAGCGACTCCTCATAAACACTGATTAGATTGGTGTGACAGGAGCGACTCCTCATAAACACTAATTAGATTGGTGTGAGAGGAGCGACTCCTCATAAACACTGATTAGATTGGTGTGACAGGAGCGACTCATAAACACTGATTAGATTGGTGTGACAGGAGCGGCTCCTCATAAACACTGATTAGATTGGTGTGACAGGAGCGACTCCTCATAAACCCTGATTAGATTGGTGTGACAGGAGCGACTCCTCATAAACACTGATTAGATTCGTGTGACAGGAGCGGCTCCTCATAAACACTGATTAGACTGGTGTGACAGGAGCGACTCCTCATAAACACTAATTAGATTGGTGTGACAGGAGCGACTCCTCATAAACACTGATTAGATTGGTGTGACAGGAGCGACTCCTCATAAACACTGATTAGATTGGTGTGACAGGAGCGACTCCTCATAAACACTGATTAGATTGGTGTGACAGGAGTGACTCCTCATAAACCCTGATTAGATTGGTGTGACAGGAGCGACTCCTCATAAACACTGATTAGATTGGTGTGACAGGAGCGACTCCTCATAAACCCTGATTAGATTGGTGTGACAGGAGCGGCTCCTCATAAACACTGATTAGATTGGTGTGACAGAGCGACTCCTCATAAACACTGTTTAGATTGGTGAGACAGGAGCGACTCCTCATAAACACTGATTAGATTGGTGTGACAGGAGCGACTCCTCATAAACCCATGCTGATATGGAGTCACACAGTTATTCTCAGTGAGATAATCCAGAATAACATCCCTCAGAAACCCTTCACATATTTTACCAGCAATAGAGGTCAGACTTACTGGCCTATAATTTCCAGGGTCACTTTTAGAGCTTTTTTGAATATTGGTACCACATTTGCTATGTGCCAGTCCTGTGGAACAGACCCCGTCGCTATAGAGTCCCTAAATATAAGAAATAATGGTTTGTCTATGACATTACTTAGTTCTCTTAGTACTCGTGGGTGTATGCCATCCGGACCCGGAGATTTATCAATATTAATCTTATTTAGCCGGTTTCGCACCTCTTCTTGGGTTAGATTGGTGACCCTTAATATCGGGTTTTCTTTGTCTCTCGGCATTTCATTTTCCACTGTGAATACCGTGGAGAAGAAGGTGTTAATATATTGGCTTTTTCCTCGTCATCTAGAACCTTTCTTTCCTCCCAATTATTAAGGGTCTACACTGTCACTTGTGATTCTTTTACTATTGATACAGATGAAGAACAGTGTGGGATTAGTGTTAAGGTACTGCCACACTTAGCGATCTCGTTAGCGACCACGATAACGACGCAATCGTTGGTGTGATCTCTTTTAGGTCGCTAGTAGCTGCCAAACAGGAGATCTCATAAACGACTCATCAGCGGTCAGCGATCTCTTTAACGACTTTGGCGGTCGTTAGGATCTGTCATTAGCATGTACTGAGCGCTTCTGATTCATAGGAATTTCCAGCATCGCTCCTGCTCTCTGCGTCCTGCTAGGCTGCTTTACAACTTCTGCGATCCTCTCTGTGACGCAAAAGAGAACTTACAGATATTGCAATCCACTCCGTGACGCAAAACAGTCATGCGTCACAAACGAGGTCGGTCGCAAAAGGTGCCAAACACAGCGATTCAGGCTCACCAGCGGGACGCCAACGATCAAAAAACGGTCCAGAACGCTAGTGAACGATCAGCGACATCACAGCAGGGGCCACATCGTTGCTACATGCCACACACAACGAGGTCGCTAACGAGATTGCAAAATAGCGACGTTTTAGTGATCTCGTTTGCGATCTCGTTTGCGATCTCGTTTAGTGTGGCATACCCTTTACTCTCCTTAGCAATGTGCTTCTCTGTTTCCTTTTTGGCAGCTTTAATTAGTTTTTTAGATCAAGTATTTTTCTCCCTATAGTTTTAGAGCTTCAGCGGAGCCATCCTGGTTTAGTAGTGTAAATGCTTTCTTTTTACTGGTAATTGCCCCTCTTACTTCTTATTTTAGCCACATTTGGTTTTTCCTATTTCTTGTCCTTTTATTCCCACAAGGTATAATCCGCTTACAGGCCTATTTAGGATGTTCTTAAACATTTCCCATGTATTATCTGTATTCTTATCTATAATGACACTGCAGTTTTTAATACAAAGTCTGTTATAGATTCAACCTGAGCAGAAAGCCCATTTTATATATTTTACTTTCCTTTTGAGTCTGCTTCAGGTTTTGGATCAAGAACTGAATCAAGAACTGTGGGGTTTTGCTGAGAAAAAGCTTTATATGAAACTTGCATTTTGTGACTTTTAGCAGGTTTACTCCAGTCCCGGCTAGGTCCACCAGCGTTTTGAAGACTTGGCAAGGCTGGCCAGAACTGCTTTTAAAACATTACAAGTTATAATTTTTTGCGACATTTCAAGCAATGTTGCTCCAGTATTCTGGTGAAAATTGCTTGATGAATCCAGGCCAATGACTTAAACTTTTCCTTCCAGCAGGATCCATTTTTAGCTTTGGCTAACAATCCCACTTCAGACTGCATTATAAACTGTGTGTTTTGCTAGAAAAAATATTAATGTAATATCTACTTTGATTTGAAAAATAACTAACAAACTCCATTTTAATCTTAACAGAAAATCACATTGGGAATCCTGAGGGAAATGTTATTTTCTTACTAAATTATAAAGTAGAAGATGAAAACATCATGCCACACTCTTCAGAAGAAAATCTCATTAACGTAAATTCAGGATTTAACAGTAGAGATCAAACTTTTCGGCCCCCTAATTATGAAGACCCTTCTGATAAATCCTGCATTGGTACCACAAGTACAAGTCAGAAAATAATTCAACAGTTTCAACATACATTTGGAAAACACTTTACAACAAGATCAAGTCTTTATACACACAGAAGAATTCACTCTGGAGAGAAACCATTTTCATGTTCAGAATGTGGGAAGACCTTTACAGATAAATCGACTCTTGTAAGACATGAAAAAGTCACACGGGGGAGAAACCATTTTCGTGTTTACTTTGCGGGAAGTGCTATATAAACAAATCAAGTCTTGTTCGACATGAAATAATTCACACAGGAGAAAAGCCATTTTCATGTTCTCTGTGTGGGAAGTGTTTTACTGGTAAATCCAGTCTGGTTAGACATGAGCGAAGTCACACAGGAGAGAAGCCGTACACCTGTTCAGAATGTGGGAAATGTTTTACTCAGAAATCAGGTCAAGTTAAACATCAGAGAATTCATACAGGAGAGAAACCGTATTCATGTTCAGAATGTGGGAAATGCTTTATATGTAAATCAGACCTGGTTAAACATGAAAGAATTCACACAGGAGAGAAACCTCATTCATGTTCAGAATGTGAAAAGTGCTTCATACGTAAAGCAGATCTTGTTAAACATCAGAGAATTCACATAGTAAAACCTTATTTATGTAAAGATTGTGGGAAAAGTTTTACTCATTTATCAGTTCTTGCAAAACATCAGAAAATTCATACAGGGGAGACGCCATTTTCATGTTCAAAATGTGAGAAATATTTCCTTTCTAAAGCCAATCTTAGGGATCATCATCGAATTCACACAGGAGAGAAGCCATTTTCATGTTCACAATGTGGAAAATGTTTTATGGCTCAATCAAATTTTATTGCACATCAGAGAATTCACCCAGGTGAGAAGCCGTATTCATGTTTGGAATGTGGGAAATGTTTTACTCAGAAATCAGATCTTGTTAAGCATCAGAGAATTCACACAGGAGTGAAGCCGTATTCATGTTCAGAATGTGAAAAATGTTTTACACACCAATCAAATCTTGTAAAACATGAGAGAATTCACACAGACGAGAAGCCGTATTCATGTTTAGAATGTGGGAAATGTTTTACTCAGACATCATATCTTGTTAAACATCAGAGAATTCACACTGGAGAGAAGCCGTATTCATGTTTAGAATGTGGGAAATGTTTTACTCATAAATCAAATCTTGTTAAACATCAGAGAATTCACACAGGAGAGAAGACGTATTCATGTTCAGAATGTGAAAAATGTTTTACACAGAAATCACATCTTGCTAAACATCAGAGAATTCACACAGGAGAGAAGCCATATTCATCTTCAGACTGTGGGAAACCATTACTTACTAAAACCTAACTTTGGGACCATTAGAAGAATCAGGAGAGGATCTGTTTTGATATCTTTTTTTTTTATATTTTATAAGTAAATCTAAATGTGAAACTCATCAGTGAATTCACATAGTAACCATATTCTTGTTTGGAAATGTGAGAAATGCTATATACAGCAAAACGGCATAGGTTATTAACTCCTTTAACAGCCAATGGGTGTTTATTTTACATGTACAGTATAAGTAGCCTGGATCTGCAAAACATGCTAGTTATATTTATCATTGGTCATCCATGATTGAGATCCAGAGCGAAAAGCATTGCGGACATAAGGAAGAACAGAAGAAAGATATTTAATTTCAATGTAATGAAGCTGGTTTGTCACCTTGAACCTTGTTTTTTTTTTATTACTGTATTCGTAATGTCATCCCACTGCAACAGAATCGGGGGGCTATATTGCAAAAAATATGGGAACTTTGTATTAAATTTTATCTTCATTCAAATAGCGTAAAAATGTTTGAAACCAAACAAAACTGAATGCTGGAGTGGTGCTTCTAATCTAAGGTCCCTGCCCCTGCTCTCACATTTAACCGATGCCGTCTTTACCTTCTATCATCACTGCTCCTGTCAGTCTCTGGCAGTTTGTGACTTGCAGTATTGTTCCAGTGTTTCATGGAGCGTGCCGGAGGTCGCTCTTTAATGCAAGTCTATGAGAGCCTCCTTCTGGCTCTCCTAGATGTGGAATGAGAGCTTGAGACGTAACTTCTGACTTCCGACAGTCAGAAGTTGCAGTCACAAGATGGCGTCGTGGCATTGGAGCTGCGCTGATAAATCGCTGTACAGGAGGGGACAATAGTGTTGGTATTGCCGTGGCCTAAATAATGGTTGAATAAAGGCTAGAGAAAACAATAGCGCAATAGGGTTTTATCCTTGTAACAAATGAGGTAGTAAATAGGGAATTTGCTCACCTGGCAAAGTTGTGTGATTACAATAACACAAAAATATTTGATTAAGGCGGCGGCAAACCCATAAGACAATCCAGGATGAATACAGGAATGGATTTATTTCTGTGTTACTAGGAATACTAGTATTGAGACCAGAGATCGTCAGTGGATGGAGCCAGGAAACGAGGAGTATTCAAATGCGGTTTTTGGCAAAGGGTATCAAAGTTAGCAAATTTCTTCTTCGGGACAAACCACTATGGGACTAAATAATGAATGTGAGCATGGCATGGGGGAGGGTTTAGGACAGTTCATACCCTAAGCAGAAATAGTCGTACTGAGAAATTTATAAAGTGCATGTACACTAATGCGAGGAGTCTCGCCAGCAAGATGGAGGAATTATTATTGTTGAAAGAAAGTTATTATATGGTGGGTATACTACTGGTGTACCTGTGTTTCTGCACCTTTCTCCATCAGGGACGCCAAATAACTCACCGCCCATTCGCATCTCCTGTCTCTGCTTCCACACCTCAGGGCCTGGACATGCAAGCAGGTCTCCTGGCAGCCCGCCCTCTCCTAATGTGTCCCCAGCCAATAGGAGACACTTAAGGCACGTCCACCTGTTGAGAGGTGTCTGAGAAACATTTGTGTTATTACTTGCCTGCCTGTTGTTAGGTCCCCTTGTCCGCTTTGTCTGATCTTGATACAGTATTGTCTAACCTGTATCCTGCTTCCTTACCTGACCTTTCTGCTATCCAGAGCTACACAGTCTTTACCAGTACCAGTGGCCATCCTGTTTGCCATTCAGAGCCACATACTCTGTACCAGTACACATGGCTGTTCTGTCCTCTATTCAGAGCCACACAGTCTGAACCCGTAGCAGTAGATGTCCTATCGTGTGAGACACTATCCGAACCAACTTCTCTGACTCTTGGGTCATTTGCTTCTGTTCCAGACACTGTCCTGGATTGGTACCTGGCAGTTACCTTCTGTAGAAGCCTGACCTCTACATCAGAGTCTCCAGTGAAAACCAGGTAGCTGCTTAGTTATTCTCTTCCAGGGTAAGCCAGGTCAGTGGGTCCACAATCCACAAGTGTTAGTTTGCTCAGGCTATGGATCCTGCTGGCTCCAATACCCCACCGCTCTCTCCTCTATACGAGGAGATGACTCAGAAACGTGAGCAGCAGAATGAAATTCTGACCTACCTACTGTCGGTTAACACCCATTTAAGTGTCCTGACGCCAGCTGCTTTCTTCGTACCAGCAACAGCTCAGGTTTCTACCATCTCAGCAGCTGCCATTTATGCAACTGGATCTCATCTTTGTCTGTGCCGAGGCTTCATCAATCTATTTGCTGCCAAGTTTTCTTCCGACCAGGTCAAAGTGGCTTTTCTTATGTCCCATGTAGGATGAGAATTAGAGGGGATCTAGTGATCTCAGACCTACATGCATTCCCAGGAGCATTCTGCAAAGTATTTGAGCTGGCACGTGTCACCGCATCCTCTCGCCTTAGATTGCAACAAGGTAGTCTGACTGTGGGTCAGTTTGCAATCTGGTTTTGCACCTTGTCATCTAAGCTCAGCTGAAATAATGAGGGACTGTCTGGGAAAATTAAAGATGAGTTGTCTGGTCACGATATCCCTACTACCCTTGATGACCTGATTGCCCTGGCCATCCGTATTGACATGAGGTTCCAAGAGCACGTCAGAGAAGTGGCACATGAAAGAAAACCACCCCATCTGGCTTCTTCCTACCAGAAGCCACTCATACCCCAACCGTCAGTCCCTGCCAGTTCTCCAGAGCCTGTGCAGGTGGATTGTGTTAAGCTGGCTTAGCAACGGCAGGAACTTTGTAGAGCCAAAGGGTTATGCTACTACTGCGATGGTCCAGACCACCTTATCTGTTCCTGTCCTGAAAAGTTAGGAAACTTCCAAGCCTAGGGTCTTTTGGAGAGGCTACCCTGGGCAAACTAAATTCCCCTCCACCATTGACTATCCGTGTCTTTGACAAGTGGAGACAGTTCTCCGAGATGACCTACCTTGACTTCAGTGCTGATGGGAACTTCAGAACCGTTCCACCATAGCCTGTTGCATGGATTCCCATCCTATGCCTTCAGAGTCCTTTGATGGTATCATCTATCTATGAAAAAGATATGAAAAAGTTGTTCACTTTGTCAATGAGCAAGTGGAACTTCAGATAGGCATTCAACATTCAGAGAAGATCGCCTCCTATGTACTTCCCAATCTGTCTCATTCTCTTCTTTTGGGCCTGCCTTGACTTAATCTCCGTGAACCAGTTCTAGACTGGAGATCTGGTGAAGTGTTTAGTTGGGGACAGTCCAGCCACAAAAGATGCCATCTCCCTTTACATCCTGCCCAACCTCCAGTGACCCCGTCTAGCTTGCCGTGTTTACCACCCGCTTACTGGTCATACGCTGACATCTTCGACAAGAAGGAAGCTGAGATGTTACCTCCACACAGGCCATATGACTGTTTCATTGATCTGCTCTGGGGATCTTCACTTCCTCGAGGCTGTATTTACCCTATGTCTCAGACTGTGACCCAAGCCATGTCGGAGTTAATCAAGGAGACCTTTGCAATTGTATTCATCCAGAAATCGTAACCGGCAGTAGCTGGATTCTTCTTTGACAAGAAGGATGGAACTCTCTGGCCTTGTATCAATTATAGGGTTCTCAACCAGATCACAATTAAAAACAAGTATTCGTTGTCACTGATTTGGAATTGTTTGATCGCTTTAGAGCTGCCAAGATATTCACCAAGCTCGATCTGAGAGTAGCAAATAATTTGACTGGCATATGTCAAGGAGACGAGTGGAAGATCACTTTCAACACCTGAGGCGCTCACTACAAATACTATGTTGTGCCGTTTGGAATCAGCAACGCCACAAGAGTCTGTGAATGACATCTTCAGAGATCTCCTCTACTCGTGTGTGGTGGTTTGTCTGGATGATATCCTAGTCTTTTCTCCAGATCTGCGCTCTCATAGAAGGAATGATCCCCAGGTCTTCCAGAGATTTAGGGAAAATTGACAGTGAGAAAATGTTTAGAAATTTGTTTTAATTTCTGCAACGGGCTTGAAGATAGATCTTGAGAGGTTGTCTTTCATTCCTAAATGACCACATCCAACTGGCGTTAAGGCAATCCAGCGGTTCTGGAGATTTGCAAACTACTATCGCTATTTTATTCCTCATTACTCATCCCGGACTGCTCCCATCACAGAAATGATCCGCAAGTGTGCCAATCCCAAGGTCTGGACATGTGCTTCACAGTCCCTAAATCAATAAACAATTCTTATTGGAGGTAGATGCTTCATCATCTGGAGCAAGGGCGGTTCTCACACAAGTCTTTCTCTGGTTGTATGGTAACCTGTGGTATCTTCTCTGCCCTGAAAGAAACTACTCGATTGGTGACCGAAAGTTGTTAGTGATCAAAATGGACCTAGAGGAATAGCATTATTTACTTGAAGGAGCAGTTCATCTGATAATCATATATACCGACGATAAGAATCTGGCCTACAGTCAGCACAAAGGCTGAATGCACAAGTTAGTGGTTCTTTGCCCGCTTTGATTTCATCCTATATTTTTGTCCAGCTGATAAGATCGTCAAGGCTGACGCATTATGTAGGTCCTTTGCCCCTTGAACAAGAGGAGTAACTCCATCATATTACTGAACCGTTCTGGAATGGGGCCTGTGGCTCCTATGAACTTCTCTCAGATTCCACCTATGAAGACTTTAGTGACTGATGAGCAAGTTCTGCTGTGGGGACTCTCCTCTAAGTTGGCTGGTCATGCTGGGCAGAAGACAATCCAACTAATTTTTCATCATTATTGGTGGCCTATGATGAGATAGGATATTCTGGAGTATGTTTCTGCCTGTCCTCCTGTGCCTGAAACAAAACTCCTAAGCATCTTCGGTCTGGGCGTCATCTACTGCTTCCGGTTTCTTTTGCTACTTGGCAGCACATTGCAATGGACATTATTATGGATCTCCCTGTGTCTTCTAGCTGCTCTGTCATCTGGATCGTGGTGGACCATGTGATGAAACGGTGCACACACACGACGGCTGCTGCCGTCCGACCCAGTAAACTGCAGAGATTTTTAATTATCCCACTTCCACTTAGGAACTTGCAGCTCTCTGGCGCCCCCCTTACCCTCAGGTCAGTCAGGGAACTGCACCTAGGATAATTGGTCGCCAGACGGGTCACTTGGATGTGTGCTGGCTATTGGGCACGCTGCAGTGAGGGAATTATAATTACTCCTGGCTGCAGCCAGGCAGTACCCTTATAAACCCCGCTCCGTCACTGCCAGCGTCACCCAATAGATTAACACTTTACACCCCTTCCTTTTAGCCACCAGCTACGGCTTTTGATGAACAATTTATCAAGAGGGTCCGTAGCAACCCCAAAACAGTAGCATAGTGCTTCAGGCACGTGCAAATTCGTTTATAGAGCAGGAGAGACAAACTAATAAATTTATAGGTTTATTCCTTAAAAAGACAGGCAGTGCTTATACAATATAAAAAGATGTAACAAGCTGAGGCAATATAGTTATGTACAAGACAATTAGAAAATAAAAGGGTTAACATAAGGAAGATCAACTTACAGTTCTTAGACCATAGTAGGCTAGCCATGCGGTCGGGGGAGGGGAGACACATCACAATGCATCACAGAGCTGCTATAAGTCTGGTGTCCAGGGCAGATCTCAGGCAGAATACCTGGCCCCTGCCTTATAGACCTGTGGCCGTGACCTCATAAACGGGTGGAGTTACCAGGTCCTCCTCTTGCTGAAGGGTATGGTTGGAGTTCTGAAAGATTATCAGGAGCATAACTCATCCTGAGAACCTCGCAGAAGAATGGCAGACCTATCAATGATCTTACTTTGAAATGACGGTTCAAATGAGCCCACACGCGGGTGGGCTAGTGTATAGGGCATCCGAGAATTCCATTTCTCGGGTTCTGTTGGAGTTACGGGTTTACCAGTACCACGGGACCGTTGCCTGTCAGGCGCATGTTTCACAACAGTACTTTCGTGTTTCTAGCGGACGCTGCCACCGTGTTATTAACCAAAACAGAATGCAGTCTCCAAAATGGCTGCTAGTGTAGGAGCAACACATGTGCTGACAATGGGGGACCCCTGCGGTGAAGCGGGAAAACTTCCAGCACTGGCAGCTCACATTACACTGCCTGAGTGCAGGCTGGGGGTTGGTGAGAAGTATGAGAGCTGCAGAGAGAAGGAGGGGGGCTTTGCTTGGTGGGCTTTCAGCAGTACAAAAAAAAGATGAGGACAGCAATTCCAGCACAGCACTCATCACACCTCCCACCCTTAGAGGGCGCTACGGAGGCATGACCTGTCGGTAATCCGACATGCGCACCTCAGCGGGTTCGCCACGTCGTGATAACCCATCAGCATTCCCATGATCACTGCCTTTCTTGTGTTGTACGGCAAAATCATACTGCTGCAGGGCAAGGCTCCAGCGTAGCAACTTACCATTGGTTCCGGACACTGTGTGCAGCCAGCTCAGCGGGTTGTGGTCGGTGACCACCTTGAAGGTGCGCCCGTACAGGTAGGGCTGCAAACGTTGCAGTGCCCAGACCATGGCCAGGCACTCCTTCTCGATGGTGGAGTATGCCACTTCCCTTGGCAGAAGTTTCCGGCTCAGGTACAACACGGGGTGCTCCTGGTTCCCCGAATCAACCTGGCTGAGTACAGCACCGAGGCCAAATTCGCTGGCGTCAGTCTGTACCAGGAAGGGCCGACTGCTGTCGACGGCTCTCAACACCGGAGAGCTGCACAGGGCTGTTTTCAAAGCTCGGAATGCCGCCTCACAGCCATCTGTCCAGCTGACTGTTTGGGGTAGACCGCCCTTGGTGAGGTCCGTCAAGGGTTTTGCAATGGCGCTATAGTTCGGTACGAAACGCCTATAGTACCCTGCAGTGCCCAGGAAGGACTTCACCTGCTTTTTGGTCCTGGGGGTGGGCCAGGACACGATCGCGTCCACTTTCTCGGGCTCTGGACTCATGGAACCCCCACCTACCCGGTGCCCCAGGTAGTGGACCTCCCTCATGCCCATCTGGCATTTTCCCGGCTTGATGGTCAGACCTGCCTGGTGAATACGCTTGAGCACCTCCTGGAGATGCTGAAGGTGTTCCTCCCAGGTGGAACTGAAGACAGCAATGTCGTCCAGGTACGCCACAGCGTACTCCTCCAGTCCCTGAAGCAGGTGGTTGACCATCCGCTGGAAAGTGGCAGGGGCATTCTTCATGCCGAAAGGCATGACCGTGGACTCGTACAGTCCAAAAGGGGTGATAAAGGTGGATTTCTCCTGCGCCTCAGGGCTCGGGGAATCTGCCAGTATCCTCGGCTTAAATCCATGATGGATATGTACTTGGCATTCGCCAACCGCTCCAGCAGATCCTCGATGCGTGGCATTGGGTGCGCATCAGAGGTAGTGATGGCGTTGAGCCCCCTGTAGTCCACGCAGAACCGGGTGGTCCGATCCTTTTTTGGCACGAGAACTACAGGTGAGGCCCACGTGCTTTTGGACTGCCGGATCACCCCCAGCTGCAACATCTCATGGATCTCCTGGCGCATAATCTGCTGCACTTCCTCAGAGATCCGATAAGGTGTCCGCCGTAACGGAGCGTGATTCCCGGTGTCCACCTCGTGGACTGCCAACTCGGTCCTTCCGGGTCGGTTCGTGAACACGGCCCGAAAGGATTCCAGAGTGGTCAGCAACTGCAACCGCTGGGAGGCGGTTAGCGAGGCATTTACCTCCATGTCCTCAATGGACCCATTGGCATTAGCTTGGGCCAGCATGTCTAGGAGGGGATCCTCTTCCCCGTCCTCGGGCAGATTGCAGACCGGTAGGACGCAGACTTCACGTTCGTGATGGGCCTTCATCATGTTGACGTGAAAGGCCTTGCGCCTACCCCGAGTGTGGTCAAGCGTGACCATGTAGGTGACTGGGTTGAGCTGTTGGTGCACGACGTACGGGCCTTCCCAGGCTGCCTGAAGCTTATCCTTTGGTACGGGGACCAGCACCCACACCTTTTGACCCACCTGGTAGGTCCGCTCCCGGGCGTTCTGGTCGTACCAGTGCTTCTGGTCAGCCTGAGCCTGCGTCATGTTGTCATGCACCAACTGCGTCAAGGTCTGCATCTTGTCGCGGAAGCGCATGACATAATCCACGATGGACACTTCCGTGGGGTTTGGCTCATCTTCCCAGGATTCTCTTATCAACCCAAGGGGTCCCCGGACTCGCCTACCATACAGGAGCTCGAAGGGGGAGAACCCCGTCGAGGCCTGCGGGACTTCTCTGTAGGCAAATAGCAGGTGTGGGAGGTACCGCTCCCAATCGCGTCCCTGGGTCTCAACCAGCATGCGGAGCATCTGTTTGAGGGTACCGTTAAAGCGCTCACACAAACCATTGGTCTGTGGGTGATACACACTCGATACCATACGCGTCACCTGCATTTTGCTGCAGAGAGCCTTCATTAGGCGAGACATAAATTGGGTCCCTCGATCGGTAAGCATCTCCCTGGGAAATCCTACCCGTGAAAAGATGGTCACCAGTGCATCCGCCACCTTATCTGCCTTAGTTGAGGACAGAGCTACTGCCTCCGGGTACCGGGTAGCGTAGTCTACCACAGTAAGGATGTATTGCTTTCCAGAGCGGCTGGGGACGGCCAGCGGGCCCACAATGTCCACCGCGATCCTCTGGAAAGGCTCCTCTATCACTGGCAACGGGATCAGGGGAGCCTTAAGAGCAGGCCCCGCCTTCCCCACTCTTTGACAGGTGATACAGGAGCGGCAGTAGTTAGTCACATCTGTCCCCATCTTGGGCCAATAGAAGTGTTGAGACAGCCGTGCCTTAGTTTTGCTGATCCCCAAGTGTCCAGCGAGTGGAATCTCATGGGCAATCCTCAACAACTCACCTCGGAACTGGTGCGGGACGACCAGCTGTTTTTCCCTCAACCACTCCTTTTGGGAATCTCCGGGTACTGTCTCCCGGTACAACCTTCCTCGTTCCCAGAACACCCTCTCCTTATCAGTCACGGAGGTGGGCGTCTCGGCGAGGTGCCTCAAGTTCTCCAGGCTCGCATCTGAGTGCAGAGCGGCCTGGAACTCCTGGCTGAAGGCAGCCAGAAGTGACGTCAGGGTTCCTTCCTCACTGGGACCCTCTGGGACCGGCTCTGGGTCCAACTCTGGTTCAGTCTCTCCTGTAGCGGAGGAGGGTCCAGATGGTAGGGCGCTACCTGCGATCCGGGCACTCTGACTGCGGGTGACAGCAGCTACATATGCCGTCTCCCCGGGGGTTTCTATAGACCCATCAGCCTGCGCTGCTATGGGCTCTACCTCCCCATCCACCCCCAACACTTCAGGAGCAGTGCTACTTATGGGCCAGTTACCTTCCTCGGTGGCACTGGTCAGTGTCATGGCGTCACCTGTTGTGAATGGGTTTGAGATGAGTTCTGAGCAGAGGCTCCCTCTGGTGGTTACAAGCGGTACTAGTGAGGATTGTGAGGACTGGGAATCAGGTGTTACTGATTGGTCTTATATAAGGGAGTAATTTTCCCATCAGGGTTGCCGGTGATCAATTGTTCTGGTCTGAATCCTTCTTTCCAGTTTTCCTTGTAGCCTGCTGTGTCGTGTCTGCATCTCCTGCTATCAGATAAGACAATTTCTTATTTTGTGTTTTTGTTATATTTTTGCATTTGGTCCTGCACTTCTGTGGGGGCCTTCTGGGTCCCCTCCGGGGGCTTTTGCCCTCTCAGTTTAGTCCAGCCACTGTGTTTTGTACTTTTGCTTTTTCCAGTTTTTTCAGTGGCTGCTGTTTTTGTTACACCAGAGAACTAATTTAGGTGGTAGAGGTCGTGTGATCTCAGGTGATTTGAAATTAGTAGAGTTGGTGCTTTTCAGGGTTTTCTGGGATTGCAGTAAGTACCCTTTCTGTCCTTTTCTATTTAGTTAGTTTGGGCCCCAGCGTTTGCTCATACTATTTTCTTTCTGTGTCAGTATTTCCTCTTGTCTAACCGCCATTACATGTTTGGGGGCTTTCTATTATCTTTGGGGTTCTGCTACGGGGCAGATAGCTTTCCTATTTCTATCTTTAGGTGTAGTTAGTTTCTCAGGCTGTGACGAGGCGTCTAGGACCAACGTAGGAACTCTCCACGGCTGCCTCTAGTTGCGGTGGTTAGTCAGGGTACTGCAATCTCATAGATTCCAACTGCTCTGGTGTATTGCCTTTTTTACCTGCACTCCTCAGCTACCGTAACATAACAGTATCACCGGCCATAAAAATTGTATGGTACTCACAGAAGGGAAAAAATATTTTGAAGGAAGAAAAGTTGTCAGAGATATTTTTCTGTTTGTTGCATTTTTTTTTTTTTCCCTCTGTATCTCTGGGTGCTGGGGAGGATCTTTTCTCCCAATGGAGTTTGCACAGTTGTCTGGCCGTGTGGATCAGCTTGCCACTGAGGTTCGGAGTATTGCTGCATATCTTGCTAGGTTGCCTGTTGTGGAACCTAGGATCCCCATGCCAGATTTGTTTTTAGGGGATCGAGCTAAGTTTCAGAATTTCAAAAATAATTGTAAATTGTTTCTTGCCTTAAAATCTAAGTCCTCAGGAAACGCAGCGCAGCAGGTTCAAATTATCATCTCTCTCCTGCGCGGCGATCCTCAGGATTGGGCTTTTTCCCTGATACCTGGGGATCCTGTTTTGAGTGATGTTGATGCATTTTTTCAGGCTTTGGGGTTATTGTACGATGAGCCTAATGTCACTGATCAAGCTGAAAAAGCCTTGTTGGCATTAAATCAGGGGCTTGATGACGCTGAGTTATACTGTCAGAGATTCCGTAGGTGGGCAGTCCTGACCAAATGGAATGACGACGCTTTGGCGGCCCTTTTCCGGAAGGGTCTGTCGGATAATGTAAAGGATGTTATGGTGGGATTCCCTGTCCCCTCTGGTCTCAATGATTCTATGTCATTAGCGATTCAAATTGACAGACGTTTGCGTGAGCGGAGAAGTATGCGTGGAGTGGTGTTGCCTTGTGAGCCAGCTGCTGAGCCCATGCAGTGTGATGGAGTGGTGTCTGGGGCACAGCGTCATGAGTTTCGAAAGCGCAATGAGTTATGTTTCTACTGTGGTGATGCCTCTCATGCTATTTCAGTCTGCCCTAAGCGGGAAGACATTTTGCACGCTCAGTTGTCTTGGGTAGTGTTCAGACTAAGTTTTTATTAACTGTCACTCTGATATGCTCTCTGTCCTCATTTTCTGCTCAGGCTTTCGTTGATTCTGGAGCAGCTATTAACCTGATGGATTATGATTTTGCTAAACGTTGTGGGTTTCCCTTGATACCCCTACAGAAGTCTATTCCTTTACTGGGATCGATTCTACCCCTTTGGCTGAGAATAAACCCCAGTTTTCTACTCAGGTGATAATGAGGGTTGAACCTGATCACCAGGAGTGCTGCAAATTTTTGGTTCTATATAATCTGCATGACATTATCGTGCTGGGTTTCCCTTGGTTACAGTCTCATAATCCTGTTTTGGATTGGAAATCTGTGTCTGTAACCAGTTGGGGCTGCCAATGTGTTAATACCAACACTCCTGTTTTTTCTGCCTCCCCCCAGGCTGAGGATGTTCCTGACTTTTTGTTTGATTTTTCTGATGTGTTTAGCGAAAGTAAATCTGCATCCTTACCTCCCCATAGGAGCTATGACTGCGCTATTGAATTAGTGCCGGGTAGTAAATTCCCTAAAGGTCGCCTTTTTAACTTGTCTGTACCTGAACATGACGCTATGCGGTCTTATATCAAGGAATCATTGGAGAAGGGTCATATCAGACCATCCTCTTCACCCTTAGGTGCCGGTTTTTTTCTTGTGGCCAAAAAAGATGGTTCATTAAGGCCGTGTATTGATTATCGTCTCTTGAACAATATTACTGTGAAATATCAATACCCGTTACCCTTGATTTCTGACCTGTTTTCCAGGGTGAAAAACGCTACTTGGTTTACCAAGCTTGACCTCAGGGGGCGTATAACCTTATTCGCATTAAGCACGGGATGAATGGAAGACGGCATTTAACACCCCTGAAGGGCATTTTGAGTACCTTGTGATGCCCTTTGGGCTCACTAATGCTCCTTCCGTCTTCCAGTCCTTCATGAATGACATTTTCAGGGATTTTGTGGACAAGTTTCTGATTGTTTATTTCGATGATATCTTGATTTTTTCTAATGACTGGGACTCTCATGTGAAACATGTTCGAACTGTATTACAGATTTTGAGAGAGAATTCTCTGTATGTGAAGGGATCAAAGTGTCTTTTTGGCGTACAGAAGATCTCATTTCTGGGATTCATTTTGTCCCCATCTGTTATTGAAATGGACCCGGTCAAGGTTCAGGCCATCTGTGATTGGGTCCAACCTACTTCATTAAAGGCTCTTCAGAGATTTTTGGGTTTTGCCAATTTTTATCGTAAATTTATTGGTAATTTCTCTGTTATTGTTAAACCATTAACTGATTTGACCAGAAAGGGTTCTGATGTGGTGAATTGGCCTCCTGAGGCAGTCTCTGCGTTTCAGGAACTTAAGCAGAGATTCACTTCTGCTCCTGTTCTACGGCAGCCTGATGTTTCTCTGCCATTTCAGGTGGAGGTTGATGCCTCTGAAATTGGGGCAGGTGCCGTTTTGTCCCAAAAAGATCCAGAGACCTCTAAAAGTAACCCTTGTGCCTTTTTCTCTCGAAAATTTTCTCCTACTGAACGTAATTATGACGTGGGTAATCGGGAGTTATTGGCCATGAAGTGGGCTTTTGAAGAGTGGAGACATTGGCTGGAGGAGCCAAACATCAGGTGGTGGTCCTTACGGACCATAAGAATCTGGTCTATCTGGAATCTGCCAAGCGACTCAATCCTAGACAGGCCAGGTGGGCCTTGTTTTTCACACGTTTTAATTTTGTGGTTTCCTTTCTTCCTGGCACTAAGAATGTTAAGGCGGATGCCCTCTCGAGGAGTTTCCTTGCGGACTCTCCTGAGCTATCTGATCCCTCTGTTATTTTGAAGGAGGGTGTAGTTCTTTCCGCCATCTCGCCCAATTTGAGACTTGCTCTGGAGGGGTGTCAGGAGGATAGGCCCGAGCGCTGCCCTGTTGGAAAATTGTTTGTCCCGGACCAATGGAAAAAGAGTGTGATGTCTGAGATTCATTGTTCCGCATTGGCTGGGCATCCCGGAATTTTTGGTACCAGAGACTTGGTTAGTCGGTCCTTTTGGTGGCCTACCTTGTCTCGCGATGTCAGGGAATTTGTGCAGTCCTGCGGGACTTGCTCTCGCTCCAAGCCTTGCTCTCGCTCTAGTGGTTTGTTGATGCCATTGCCTGTGCCCAAGAGACCATGGACCCATATCTCTATGGATTTCATTTCCGATCTTCCTGTTTCTCAGAATGACCACCATCTGGGTAATTTGTGATAGGTTTTCCAAAATGATACATCTTGTGCCATTACCTAAGTTGCCTTCCTCCTCTGAATTGGTGCCGTTGTTCCTTCAGCACGTGGTTCGTTTACACGGCATTCCTGAGAACATTGTGTCTGACAGAGGAGTCCAGTTTGTTTCCAGATTTTGGAGGACTTTTTGTTCTAAACTGGGTGTTCAATTGTCTTTCTCCTCGGCATTTCATCCTCAGACCAATGGTCAAACTGAGAGAACAAACCAGACATTGGAGACTTATCTAAGATGCTTTGTGTCTGCTGATCAGGATGACTGGGTCTCTTTTTTGCCTTTGGCTGAGTTTGCTCTTAATAATAGAGCTAGCTCTGCCACTTTGATGTCTCCGTTTTTCTGTAATTCTGGGTTTCACCCTCGATTTTCTTCAGGACAGACGGAGGCTTCTGTCTGTCCAGGTGTTGACTCTGTTGTTGAGCGTATGCAGCAGATTTGGGACCAGGTAGTGGAGAGGTTGTCCCTCTCTCAGGAGAAGGCCCAGCGGTTTGCTAACCGGCATAGGACTGATGGTCCTCGGTTTAAAGTGGGGGACTTGGTCTGGTTGTCCTCAAAGAATATTCCTATGAGAGTAGCATCTCCTAAATTTAAGCCTAGGTTCATTGGACCTTATAAGATCATGGAGATTATTAATCCTGTTTCTTTTCGTTTGCTTCTTCCAGGGACATTTAAGATCCATAACGTGTTCCACAAGTCCTTGTTGAAGAGGTTTGTTGAGCCAGTGGTTCCTGCTGCTGTGCCTCCTGACCCTGTTTTGGTTGAGGCAATCTGGAGTATGTGGTTGAGAAAATATTGGATTCTCGTTTTTCTAGACGAAGACTCCAGTATTTGGTTAAATGGAGAGGTTATGGTCAGGAAGACAATTCTTGGGTGTTTGCTTCGGACATCCATGCTAGGAGACTTATCCGTGCGTATCATAGAACTCATCCTGACCGACCTGGTTGCTCAAATGAGGGTTCGGTGACCCCTCCTCAAGCGGGGGTACTGTTGTGAATGGGTTTGAGATTAGTTCTGAGCAGAGGCTCCCTCTGGTGGTTACAAGTGGTACTAGTGAGGATTGTGAGGACTGGGAATCAGGTGTTACTGATTGGTCTTATATAAGGGAGTAATTTTCCCATCAGGGTTGCCGGTGATCAATTGTTCTGGTCTGAATCCTTCTTTCCAGTTTTCCTTGTAGCCTGCTGTGTCGTGTCTGCATCTCCTGCTATCAGATAAGACAATTTCTTATTTTGTGTTTTTGTTATATTTTTGCATTTGGTCCTGCACTTCTGTGGGGCCTTCTGGGTCCCCTCCGGGGCTTTTGCCCTCTCAGTTTAGTCCAGCCACTGTGTTTTGTACTTTTGCTTTTTCCAGTTTTTTCAGTGGCTGCTGTTTTTGTTACACCAGAGAACTAATTTAGGTGGTAGAGGTCGTGTGATCTCAGGTGATTTTGAAATTAGTAGAGTTGGTGCTTTTCAGGGTTTTCTGGGATTGCAGTAAGTACCCTTTCTGTCCTTTTCTATTTAGTTAGTTTGGGCCCCAGCGTTTGCTCATACTATTTTCTTTCTGTGTCAGTATTTCCTCTTGTCTAACCGCCATTACATGTTTGGGGGCTTTCTATTATCTTTGGGGTTCTGCTACGGGGCAGATAGCTTTCCTATTTCTATCTTTAGGTGTAGTTAGTTTCTCAGGCTGTGACGAGGCGTCTAGGACCAACGTAGGAACGCTCCACGGCTGCCTCTAGTTGCGGTGGTTAGTCAGGGTACTGCAATCTCATAGATTCCAACTGCTCTGGTGTATTTCCTTTTTTGCCTGCACTCCTCAGCTACCGTAACATAACAGTCACCTTCCTCCCGGTTCCCATGCACCTCCCCATTTCCTTGAGCACTGTCGCTTGCTCCTGCTAGGGGTTCCTCAGCCGTCTCACTCCGCAGAGCGACGGGACTGAACGCTCCTGTACCTGTGGACACATCTACCACTTCAGAGAAAGGGTTAACAGATTCAGATGGCACAGATACATCACTATCAACATCATTCCTAGGGAAAGAAAGGTTATCAGTTGCATCATCACTTCGCAAAGCATTAGCAGGTAACACAATCAGTTTCCCATCAACATCAACATCATGGTTAACGTTAACCTTATCATCAGATTGGGAAGGGGTGTCAGGGACATAGTACGCGACCATCCTCCCCAGATCAGTCCCCAATAAAACATCAGTGGGCAGGTTTTCGGACACCCCCACTTCCTTCACCCCGCTCGCGGCACCCCAGTCAATGAAAACTCGGGCTATCGGCAAGGGGTAGTGGACGCCTCCAATCCCGGTGACAGTTAAGGTTTTCCCCGGAATCAACTCTTCAGGGGCCGCCAGTTCAGGTCGGATGAGGGTTCGTTCAGCCCCGGTGTCCTTGAGGCCTGTAGCAAGACGGGCCCCCACGCGGACGGGCTGCACGTTGTCATCAACCCTCCCCACCACACCACCCACCAAAAGAATAGAGGCGTTGGGCCTGGAGGCCTTGGCTGGGGGGTTCTTCTGCCTCTCCGGACAGGTGGCGCTGATGTGTCCAGTCCTGTTACAGGAGAAACACTGGCGGGGGTCTGATGTAGGCCGGCGCTGGCAAAGGGGATAGTGCCTCCAGAGGGACGGCTGGCAGGGGCACTGGGGTTGGTTGCAGGCTTACCCCCTCCCCAGCGGGTGGTGACGGGCTTCCGCACCTCGGGTTTCCGGTTGGCCTCATAGCTGTCGGCGATCCGTGCTGTTCTGACCGCGTCCTCCGGTTCTCGGTCCAGGATGAACTGTCGGACCTCAGCTGGGCACAGATGCAGGAACTGGTCTTTGATTATCAGGTCCCTCAGCTTCTCAAAGGTGTCAACTGACAGTCCATGGATCCACTGGTCAAAGTGGTTCCTGAGTCCTTGCACCACATCGCTATAACTGTCGTGTGGGCCACGTTGGAGGTTCCGGAACTTCTTTCGGTATACCTCAGGGGCTAGCTGGTACTTGGCGATCAGGGCCTGCTTGATGGCCTGATAGTTGTCATCTTGATCCGGCGTGAGTGAAGCAAACGCCTCCAGAGCTTTGCCCTTTAGCCCAGGGGTCAAGTACCTGGCCCATTGGTTGTCAGGCAGCCGGTACTGTCTGCAGACTTTCTCAAAGGCCCGCAGAAAAGTGTCCAAGTCTCCATCCTTTTCCATCACGGGAAAGTGCTCCGGCCGGGGCTTGGGACTCTGAGCGCTGCTGGGCACACTGCTCTGGGCTGTGGAGGGCATTGCCCCTTGTCTGAGCAGCTCCAGTTTATGGGCTCTCTGAGCTTCCCGCTCAGCTCTCTCAGCCTCCCGCTCGGCTCTCTTTGCCTCTCGCTGGGCTCTCTCGGCCTCTCGCTGGGCTTGGCGCTCGGCTATCTCAGCCTCTCGCTGTTTGGCCTCTCGCTGGTCGGCTCTCTCTTGAGCTTTCTGGATCAGCTTCAGGCGTTCTTCATGGTCGTCAGTGGAGAGTCCCTCCAGGGCCGCCTGCAGGTAAGGGTCCATCCCGCCCTGGGTGTAAGCAGTCAGGGGTTGGTCCTCTGCTCCTGCGGCACCAACTTGGCTTGGGCCGGCTCCTGCGCCCTCCTCGCTCTGAGCGTGGTCCCGTGCCATCAGGGCCTGGATCACTGCGGCCTTGGTTTGGTCCATGGGGACATTCTGCCTCTACTCGCATATGGCTAGAAGAGTTTCCCTGCTACTCCGATTATACCAGTCGAATCCCCTCGTAGCCATGGTTGCCAAATAAAAGATAGGATAGAAAAACAAAGAGAAGGGAGAGGTAACCGCAAGTACACACAATTGTCTCAGGACTAATAAACACTGAGTCTGTTCTCCAAAACTTTAGATGCAGGGTCCCTGAAGAACCGTGCAAGTTTTTTAGTGAGAGGAATGATTGCTCAAACCAGATCACTAATGCTCTATAATCCCACCGCTCTGCCACCAATATGTGATGAAACGGTGCACACACACGACGGCTGCTGCCGTCCGACCCAGTAAACTGCAGGGATTTTTAATTATCCCACTTCACTTAGGAACTTGCAGCTCTCTGGCGCCCCCCTTACCCTCAGGTCAGTCAGGGAACTGCACCTAGGATAATTGGTCGCCAGACGGGTCACTTGGATGTGTGCTGGCTATTGGGCACGCTGCAGTGAGGGAATTATAATTACTCCTGGCTGCAGCCAGGCAGTACCCTTATAAACCCCGCTCCGTCACTGCCAGCGTCACCCAATAGATTAACACTTTACACCCCTTCCTTTTAGCTGCCACCAGCTACGGCTTTTGATGAACAATTTATCAAGAGGGTCCGTAGCAACCCCAAAACAGTAGCATAGTGCTTCAGTCACGTGCAAATTCGTTTATAGAGCAGGAGAGACAAACTAATAAATTTATAGGTTTATTCCTTAAAAAGACAGGCAGTGCTTATACAATATAAAAAGATGTAACAAGCTGAGGCAATATAGTTATGTACAAGACAATTAGAAAATAAAAGGGGTTAACATAAGGAAGACCAACTTACAGTTCTTAGACCATAGTAGGCAAGCCATGCGGTTTGGGGAGGGGAGACACATCACAATGCATCACAGAGCTGCTATAAGTCTGGTGTCCAGGGCAGATCTCAGGCAGAATACCTGGCCCCTGCCTTATAGACCTGTGGCCGTGACCTCATAAACGGGGGGGAGTTACCAGGGTCCTCCTCTTGCTGAAGGGTATGGTTGGAGTTCTGAAAGATTATCAGGAGCATAACTCATCCTGAGAACCTCGCAGAAGAATGGCAGACCTATCAATGATCTTACTTTGAAATGACGGTTCAAATGAGCCCACACGCGGGTGGGCTAGTTTATAGGGCATCCGAGAATTCCATTTCTCGGGTTCTGTTGGAGTTACGGGTTTACCAGTACCACGGGACCGTTGCCTGTCAGGCGCATGTTTCACAACAGTACTTTCGTGTTTCTAGCGGACGCTGCCACCGTGTTATTAACCAAAACAGAATGCAGTCTCCAAAATGGCTGCTAGTGTAGGAGCAGCACATGTGCGGACAACGGGGGACCCCTGCGGTGAAGCGGGAAAACTTCCAGCACTGGCAGCTCACATTACACTGCCTGAGTGCAGGCTGGGGGTTGGTGAGAAGTATGAGAGCTGCAGAGAGAAGGAGGGGGGCTTTGCTTGGTGGGCTTTCAGCAGTACAAAAAAAAGATGAGGACAGCAATTCCAGCACAGCACTCATCACAGACCGCTTCTTGAAAATTGCTTGCTTCACTCCATTGCCTGGTCTCCCAGCTTCTGCCTAGCTCTCACATCGTCTGCCTTCGTGAGTTTCCTCTCCGACTTGGGCATCAGGTTCACATGTAGGTTCTGGAGAGCTACTTGTAAGCTGTTGAATATGGCCTTGAACTTCTCATCTGCATATCATCCTGAGTGCAAAGGTCAGGTGGAGAGCTTTAACCAGATCCTGTTAAACTTTCAGTGGTATTTTACCAAGACGGGCCCTTATGCCTGGCCACAATCCACATGCATTACAGAGGGATAACAGAGACACAGCTGGTCAACAGAAAACGGGAGACACAACCAGATGACCAATATAACTGGGCTGTTCAGTTACAGGACTACGGTCTGACCATCAAATAAACGAGGGAGTTGATTATATGTAAAATCATCCCTAAAAACTCATCCTACCTTATAATGTATGTGAGGCTAATAATGTGCAGTCTGTGAACATATAAACCCTTTTAAAACAATGTACTTTAATATGCTTGGTTAAAAAACACCATTTCCCATGTTATGTAGAAAATAAACGATAATCCAAATAAGAACAAATACCCTTAAAATTCTTTCTGATAATACCAACTTTAGAGTTAGAAAACCCTGCTCTTAGCCTGAGCTAATACTGCCTAACTTGGAGGTTGGCACCCTGATGCAAGCGGATTGGCGTCCTCGCTCTTCGGTGGCTCTCCCTCACTCTTCCTTTTTCACCCTGATACAGTGAGCTAATGACTGAGAATGGGTGGCAGAATATTCTAATAGATCAATATCTCTAGCATCTAAATAAGTTTATCCATCTATCTATATATACTTATCATTAGTTGTAGAAACTGCGTCCACTCGTTTCCCCGTCCATTCCGTTCATCAGGAGGCAGTTGATGAATGGTTTAAGTTATGACTGCAAATTCATGATAAAAAAAATCACAGGCTGAGACCATGTCAGATTGTGATTTTTTTATCATAACTTTGCAGCCGTCATTTATTCCATCCATCAACTGAGCCTAATGTGATACCGTGATAGACAGACCATTATTTCTAATATTCAGGGATCACATCATAACGGTCTGTACCACAGGAAGGTCGGGTACAGAGCTAATGTGGGCCAATATTGAAAAAGGAGGCAATCTCTAAGCCTAGAATTATAGGCTGGTAAGTGTAACCGCTACTGTGTGTAAAATCTTTAAGGGTCTCCTAAGAGATTCTATCCTGGAATTTCTCACTAACAACTCAACATGCAAATTGCCTCTTCAAAAAAAAGGAGAGGACTTGTACTCTATAGCGCCACCTATTGGAAGTAGCGATCCTACAAGTCACAATCAACCCTTTAACGAGTCTTGTAATATGACTTAGAATAAAAGCCAAATCATTTGCAGACACGGTGTTTCGGACTATTGGTCCTCATCAGTGCAAAGTAGGAGAGATCTGATTTGGCTGGATGAGAGGCTCTGGACTAGGGTCTAAGGGGTAAGGTTTCTCCTTGTGGAGAGTGACATACCAGCTCTGGCGTGTCGAGGTAAGGAGGCTTACAACAACTCATCATCAACATGGGTTTATGGGATTGGTCCAGTCAGGCCCATCGGATCGGCTTCTATGAGGAGATAAGTGCCGGACTGGACCAGGGAAACGCAGTGGATGTTGTCTATATGGACTTTGCAAAGGCGTTTGATGCGGTGCCACTAGGGATGAGCTTTCCGATATTGCAATATCGGAAATCGGCCCGATATTTGCTATATCGGAATTCCGATTCCGATATTTTTTTCACATCGGAAATCGGAAATCCCATAATCCTTCAGCCTCTGAGCGCTCCGTGGAGCCAATCAGGAGCTGAAGAATTGCTGACAACATTGTGTAACTCCCCTAAGCTTAGTAGGAGGCGTCCAAACTTGCTAGCTAGGGGCTGCGCTGCGATTTGCTGGCTGGATGGTGTGATCAGGCAGTATAAAAGGCTGCGCCTGCCATTTTAGCCTCACTCTACTGTGAAAGCAGATAGGGATAGGTTGCTGTTGGAGATAGGGAGAGATCTCGAATCTAATAGTGAAATTGACGATCTGAATCCATTAATAGAGATGAAGGCAGGGAGTAAGGGATGTCCCCGTGGCGGCCGTGGAAGAGGTGCATCAGCAGCTAGACATGGTGCACATCCAGAGCAAGCAGCAGGCCCAAGTCACTCAGCACCTACTTTCACCCGGCAGCAGTCATTTATGCGCAGCTTGTTAGGAGCACAGGGCCATAGGCTGATAAGAGGATCAAGTAGAAACTGTTGTTGGTTGGATGGCAGCTGAGGCATCCACCTCAATGAGCGCAGCATCCTCCCAGGACCTCTCCACCACATCGGGTCAGGCCACTGAAGAGCAGCACCCATCTGCTTCTTCATCGTCCACTAAATTGCCCAGACATTCAGAAGGCCAGGAGCCAACCTTAATCCTCTTAGAATCTGTTGGCTTGGAATCTGTATGCCAGCCAGACAGCATTCACTGCAGCTGAAGAAGAGGTAGTGTGCACAGATGCGCAACCACTGTGTGCGTCTGAGGAAGTAGTGGAGGGTGGGCCAGTGCCCACAGACCAGATCCCAGTCAGCAGATGATGATGAAACTCAGCTGCCAGTTTCTGCTGATGAAAGTGTATTGGATGACGAGGTCCTTGACCCATCATGGCATGCTGAGGGGCAGCAAGCAAGTAGGGATAGCTCAGAGAAAGAGCTTGCAGGTGTGGCGCAGCCTGGCCGTCCACGTGGGAGAGGAAGAGGGAAAAATTTGTCTGCTCCCTCAACTTCAGCACCCGTTAAAAGCAGGGCTCTTTTAAAGAGCACAAGGGGTGCGCCCAAGACTTGTGCATGGGCCTTTTTCGACCAAGTTACAGTAGTCAGATGCAAGCTTTGTCGACAAACTGCGCGGAGAGGGAAGAATGTCAGCAACCTTAATACCACCAATATGTTGATGCGTGTCAGGAAGAGGCACCCTGTGGAGTGGCAGCATCACAACCAAGATGATTCGCCACCTGCAGCTGGTCCCCCACCTTCCATCTCTTCAGCCACCTCTTCCTCCAGCTCGCAAACAGCTGCTCCCGCTTCCTCACCAGAATGCCAGGGTGCATCTGCAGGCAGTGTTGTACAGCGGCACACTGTCTGTACTTCGTCAGCATCAGCATCCCAATCACTGGCATCCTCACACTCCCAATCCAGTGTGCAGCCATCTGTCACACAGGTGTGGGAGAAAAGGTGCCCGTACTCGGCACCCACGAGCACAGGGCATGAATTCTCGCATTGCCAAACTGCTTGCAGTGGAAATGCTACCATTCTGGCTGGTGAGCAAGCCAGCCTTTATCGATATGTTGGGGTTTGCAATCCCACAATACAGCATTCCCAGCCGTTTCTACTTCAGCAGGCAAGTCGTCCCCGCCCTGCAAAAGCATGTGGAGCGTAAAATTAAGTATGCGCTACAAAATGCAGTTAGTAGCAAGGTCCAACTGACCACCGACGCGTGGACCAGTCAGCATGGCCAGGGACGCTACATTTCCATCACCGCCCATTGGGTAAATGTAGTTGAGCCTGGAACTGAAGTAGACAGTGCAAGTGTGCGGGTCCTGCCAACTCCACGGATTGCAGGCCTCTCCGTACAAATTGACTCCTCCTCATACTCCTCGTCAGACTCGCCTTCACCCAGACGTACCACAACAACCGATTTCAGCACTGCATCGGCCAAACATCAACAGGCCGTGTTGAAATTGGTTTATCTGGGTAATGTTAGCCACACGGCAACGGAGCTGTGGAACACGCTCAAGGAGCAGAGCGACATGTGGCTTGCGCCACTCAACCTCCAGCCAGGTATGGTGGTGTGTGACAATGGCTGAAACCTGGTCGTGGCTCTGGGCCTAGATGGTCTGACTCACATTCCATGCCTTGCCCATGTCCTAAACTTGGTGATGCAGAGTTTCCTTAGGAACTATCCTGACCTTGAGGAGCTGCTGCACAAAGTCAGATACGAGTGCTCTCATTTGCGGCGTTCAAGCATGGCTGCATCGCGCCTTTCAGCCATGCAGCGCAGATTGGGCCTGCCCGAGCACCGCATCATTGTTGACCTCCCCACAAGGTGGAATTCAACTTTGCATATGCTGCGGAGGTTGTGTGAGCAGCAACCTGCAATTATGGAGTTGCAGCTGCAGCAGGCGCAAAGTAGGCGACACACATCTCAGCCCTCCCACTTTACAACTACAGAGTGGGCAACCATGAAGGACATGCACCATTTTGAAGTGCTTCGAGGACTCCACTCTGATGGTGAGCGCTGATGCTGCCCTACTCAGCCTGACTATTCCCCTTATATGCCTTATAGAATCATCACTTAAAGGACTAAGGGATGAGGTTTCTCAGGAGGAGGAGGAGTATGATGTGACACTTGCACCAACCAGGCAATCTTCATTGGCCCGGTTGGTGCAAAGCTCTGTGGGTGCCTCACAAAGGTCCAGGCAGGACACAGCAAGCGGAGGATGAGGAGGACTATGAGGATGAGCTAGCGGAGTCACCAGACTAGTAGTCACCAGATAGAGTGTGGATGGGGTGATGCAGATCAGCCAGAGCACATTCCTCTAGCTGGTGACAGCGATGCATGGCCAGTTGGCAGCCTTCAGCACATGAGTGACTTCATGCTGCAGTGTCTGAGAAAAGACCCACGCGTGGCTCGTATTCTCCACACAAATGACTACTAGGTGGCCACCCTCTTAGATCCACGTTACCGGGACAGCCTTGAAAGCCTAATTACACCGTTGAGCCGGGCACGTAAAATGCAGGAGTACCAAGAAGCACTGGTTAATTTACTCATGTACTCTTTTCCACCGCATAGCAGTGATGCGCGTGCACTAGCAGGCACCTCAGTGTGTCCTGGGCCCAGCGGAATCCGTTCAGAAGCCGGTAGCAGAAGCAGTACATCTGCTACTGACAGGTTCAGTATACCCAACCTGTTCCAACGGTTTCTGAACCCGCAAACAGTTTGGGCACCATCAGCACAGACAGTGCAACACACTAGGAGGCAACGTTACCGTGACATGGTGGCACAATACCTCTTCACCCCTGTCAGTGGGCTTCAGGATGGATCTGCTCCCTTCAAGTTTTTGGTCTCCAAGTTGGATATGGCATGGCCCGAGCTTATCCAGTATGCCTTGGAGGTCCTGGCTTGTCCTGGTGCCAGTGTGATTTCTGAACGTGTCTTTAGTGCAGCTGGCAATGTACTAACAGACCAACGTACCAGACTATCCGCTGCAAATGTGGACCGGCTTGCATTCCTAAAAATGAACCAGGCCTGGATTTCTGGTGACTTTTGCTGCCCTGGGCCACAGTACACAGGTTACATGCATGGTTGGTAGCAGTATGCATGCTCTGTCATGTGCCTATGTTGCACACAGCGTAATCTGTTATGCCCGTGCTCTGGCCTCTACTTGGTAGCACCTGGTTCTGTGACTGACTCTTTCACCTCATACTGTTTTCCATTGGCTCTAGTACTGCCAGCTAGTGCCCATTTCTGTGACTGCCACTTTCACAGCATGCCATGTTTCTGGGCTCTAGTACCGCCAGCTAGTGCCCATTTCTGTGACTGACACTTTCACAGCATGCCGTGTTTCTGGACTCTAGTACCGCCAGCTAGTACCCATTTCCGTGACTGCCACTTTCACAGCATGCCGTGTTTCTGGGCTCTAGTACCGCCAGCTAGTGCCCATTTCCGTGACTGCCACTTTCACAGCATGCCGTGTTTCTGGGCTCTAGTACCGCCAGCTTGTGCCCATTTCTGTGACTGCCACTTTCACAGCATGCCGTGTTTCTGGGCTCTAGTACCGCCAGCTGTACCTCGTTAGACCAAAGTGGAAAAAAAGGACGACAGATGCCAAACACCTATAGGCAGAAGCACAAGAGGCGGGATCCAGCCACGCCGGCTGTTTCGTGGCAGTGAAGTGCGGACACAGGTGCCTCCCCCAAAGGGTAAACAGAGTTCCAGCATCGCCAGCTGGTTCTCGGGAGTGTCCAAGGGCACGGGTACCTCCTGCTCCAAACCGTGTTTCGACAACGCTCGCTCTAACACTAACCCTTACCCTACTAACCATAAACCCTAACCCTACCCCAACTAATCCTAACCCAAAGAAAAAAACACCTCTGTTAAGAAGATGGCGACCAGTTTTCCTGCTACAGTTTTCGCTCTGTGCATTTTTCTAGTGATTTTTTTGCTCCTCTGCCTCTGCATACTCCTTCCCCATTATCTGAGGTGTTTCCCCTCCATTTTATCCATTTTATAGCACTGTAGTGGTCATTTTGTAATTCCGATTTTTTTTTCTCCCATTGACTTGCATTGATATCGGAAATCGGAAATTCCAATGTCCGATATTTTTCCAATATCGGAAATCGGAATTCCGATACGATTTCAGGCAATATCACTCATCCCTAGGTACCACACAAAAGGTTATATGAAATGAGAGTAATGGGACTAGGGGAAAATATGTGTAACTGGCTTATCAACTGACTCCAGAAGCAAAGGCTGGTTATTAATGGAACACATTCTGATTGGATCACAATTATCAGAAGGGTGCCACAGGGTCAGTATTGGGTCCTCTTCTTTTTAACATATTTATTAATGACCTTGTAGGGGGCACAGAGTAGAATTTCAATATTTGCCGATGATACTAAATTCTGCAGGGTAATCAATACAGAGGAGGACAATTTAATATTACAGGAGGATTTATGTAAGCTGTACAGTCATGGCCAAAAGTTTTGAGAATGACACAAATATTATATTTTCACATGATCTGCTGCCCTCTGGTTTTTATGTGTGTGTTTGACAGATGTTTTTATCACAGACAGAAATATAATAATTGCAAACATATGAGTAACAAAGGCTTATATTGACAGTTAGAATGAGTTAATGCAGCAAGTCAATATTTGCAGTGTTGACCCTTCTTCTTCAGGACCTCTGCAATTCTCCCTGGCATGCTCTCAATCAACTTCTGGACCAAATCCTTACTGATAGCAGTCCATTCTTGCACAATCAATGCTTTAATTTTGTCAGAATTTTTAGGTTTTTGTTTGTCCACCCGTCTATTGATGATTGACCACAAGTTCTCAATGGGATTAAGATCTGGGGAGTTTCCAGGCCATGGACCCAAAATCTCTATGTTTTGTTCCCTGAGCCATTTAGTTATCACCTTTGCTTTATGGCAAGGTGCTCCATCATGCTGGAAAAGGCATTGTTGATCGCCAAACTGCTCTTGGAGGGTTGGGAGAGTTGCTCTTGGAGGACATTCTGGTACCATTCTTTATTCATGGCTGTGTTTTTAGGCAAGACTGTGAGAGAGCCGATTCCCTTGGCTGAGAAGCAACCCCACACATGAATGGTTTCAGGATGCTTAACAGTTGGCATGAGACAAGACTGGTGGTAGCGCTCACCTTGTCTTCTCCAAATGAGGCGTTTTCCTGATGTCCCAAATAATCGAAAAGGGGATTCATCAGAGAAAATAACTTTACCCCAGTCCTCAGCAGTCCACTGCCTGTACCTTTTGCAGAATATCAGTCTGTCCATGATGTTTTTTCTGGAGAGAAGTGGCTTCTTTGCTGCCCTCCTTGAGACCAGGCCTTGCTCCAAGAGTCTCCACCTCACAGTGCGTGCAGATGCACTCACACCTGCCTGCTGCCATTCCTGAGCAAGCTCTGCACTGCTGGTAGCCCGATCCCGCAGCTGAAACACTTTTAAGAGACGGTCCTGGCGCTTGCTGGTCTTTCTTGGGCGCCCTGAAGCCTTTTTGGCAACAATGGAACCTCTCTCCTTGAAGTTCTTGATGATGCGATAGATTGTTGACTGAGGTGCAATCTTTCTAGCTGCGATACTCTTCCCTGTTAGGCCATTTTTGTGCATTGCAATGATGACTGCACGTGTTTCTTTAGAGATAACCATGGTTAACAGAAGAGAAACAATGATGCCAAGCACCAGCCTCCTTTTAAAGTGTCCAGTGGTGTCATTCTTACTTAATCATGACAGATTGATCTCCAGCCATGTCCTCATCAACACCCACACTTGTGTTAATGGAGCAATCACTGAAAAGAGGTTAGCTGGTCCTTTTAAGGCATGGCTGCAATGATGTTGAAATGTGTTTTGGGGGATAAAGTTCATTTTCTAGCCAAATATTGACTTTGCAAGTAATTGCTGTTAAGCTGATCACTCTTTATAACATTCTGGAGTATATGCAAATTGCCACTAGAAAAAGTGAAGCAGTAGACTTTGTAAAAATTAATATTTGTGTCATTCTCAAAACTTTTGGCCATGACTGTAGGCTTAGGGTAAAAAATGTCAGCTGAAATTTAATGTAAATAAATGTAAGGGCATGCATTGGGCAGAGGAAATAAAATAATAATTTAGGTATAATTAGATACTAAATGGTAAACCACTGGGTTAACGGTCACTGAAAAATATTTGGGTGGGTGGCAAACTGTTAAAAATGCTTATTTTAAGTATATTTTTCCAGGACTTGTTACCAGATGCGATACTTTAAAGAAAATGTCACGTTTCTTATAAAAAAAATGTAGTGGTTTATTGGACTTGTCCATCAAAAAAACATCATTACAGGAAAACATAAAATGAGTGAAATAGTTACGTAGATATTGTCCATTTGTCCATAGCAAAACTTGTACACATCTTTCCTTGGTGTCCTGAATGGTAAAAATTACATCTGTTTCTCCGCAGCGTCTTAAGGAAGCAACACGTGGTTACATGGCAGCTGGATGTTCATTCATAGTCCTTGTCACATGTGTCTGTAGAGAGAGTGAGAGAGCAAGTGCCCCCTCCCTTCGTGTAGTCATTATATATGTCCCTTAGATCATGTGATCTCTGTATATGGAGTTGCCACTTTACCATACAGAAATAGCATCTGTAATGTCAGCTGAAAGTCAATGTACTCAGTACAGAATTGAGTGTATAACGAATAAATCCTTAACCAATAATTAATATTTAACAATTCCCCCTTTTGAGGGTGACAGACATTAATTGGAACCCTCAAAGTAGAGAAGTTCATCTTTAGGATAATCAGATCTTCTTTCTTCTTTTCTTCTTCTTTGGCAAAAATAATTTAATTTCCATAATAATAATAATATCAGATTATTGTTATATGCACTCAATAACATAATGATGTGAATTCATGTTATGGTAAGCCGTGACCAATATTCATATAAAATATGTGTCTTATACTTTCCTAAACCTAAATCGAAGCATCTCCGGTCCAGTCATCATCATCTGATGTCATCTGGTCTTCATGTTGACGTCTTGTTCTTGATTCTTTTAAAACACAGTCTTTATACGATAATTCCTTTGAAATAACATGTAGATATCGTGGAGACCGTGTGTCATGTGTCCATCAAAGTCCATAAATTCAAATGTTGATAAGAAAACAAAGTCCATTGATGAAATGAAGCTTTAATATCTGAGCAGTGTCACCTTTAAAGACCTGGACTTACATTGGCTCGCCTTGGATATTTCTGGAATCCTCCATGCCATCCGCACTGGTCTTGGAACAGGTGTGACGTCTTTGGTCAGCAAAGCAAGGGTTAAAATGACTCTTCCTTGCTAAAGATAGCACCATAACCAGTCCTTAGTCCTAATACAAAGGACTCATGTCAGGGTTGTAGCTTCCTGACAACTTATTGTTCACCAGCTTTCATTGAAGCTTCATAGGTGATAGGAAACCACTGGAACGTGATAAAAGCGTGATCACACAGTTCATATCAGCATCATAGGATCATCGTCCACTGCAGTGTGGTTGTCAGGTTAGATACTGCGATCGTGGCTGTCAGTGGTGGATACTGCAGTTGTGGCTGTCAGTGGTGGATACTGCAGTCGTGGCTGTCAGTGGTGGATACTGCGATCGTGGCTGTCAGTGGTGAATACTGCAGTCGTGGTTGTCAGTGGTGGATACTGCAGTCGTGGCTGTCAGTGGTGGATACTGCGATCGTGGCTGTCAGTGGTGGATACTGCAGTTGTTGTCGGTGATGAAATGAATTGTAATTGACACAGTCTATTATTACTCAGACATCATGTAGCCTTTTTACCTTCTGGGACTTCGGCTTTTTCTTCTTGCAACTTTTTAAATTTACTTGAATTCAGAAATATGAAAAGTCTTTATTAACGTAAATTCAATATCTTGCTTGAAGTCTTCATTCCCTATTCTATACCAAATCTGGTAATTTTCCTAACCTATAATATCACAGCGTACCATAGCAATCAATAATATCCATAGAATTATTATCAGAATAGTAATATGGAATTCATGTTTGCATGTGAAACAATCATAAATGATAATGCATTATTAACCATATTCTTCATGAGATAGAACATTTTTATGTCATAGGTGTAATTACCTTTTCAACCCATAGGAGTCAGTGTGTTTTTCATGTAACAAGTGTTTCCATCTTTATTACTAAAACTTTATTAATGGAATATATTTATTAGACCAATAATAGGTAAGAATGTATAGCCATGAACCAAAATGTGAGTGAATGAATGAATGAATGAATGAATTATTGTATTTACTCAGAATTAGAACATTTTCTTCTAATGAACCGATATCTTTACTATATTTAATGAAGCAATATTCTCATACTAGACATTACTTTATTAAATATTGATGTTTCTTGATTGAGATAAAAAAATAAAAATTAAGAATCAAAAATAGAGATAAATGAAGAATAAAAATTAAAAATGAAAAATAAGAATAAAAACAAAAATAAGAATAAAAATAAAAATAAGGCCTTTATATGTTTATGACAAATGCTGAGTAGTTATGTTCTCAGTAACACATACCCTTAATATTTCCATTATCTGGATGATTTCATATTTGTCATGACCTTGTGTTACCAAAATACTCAAATTATGCAACTTTGCATGTAATCCCCTTCTTAGTGTAAAGAAATGACTCTTTATAATAATGTTATTATCTCTAGTAGTTATACCATTGTACCTTTCTATATTCTTTACAATGTGTGATGAAGAGGTATTGATGAAATGTGATGATGTATTCAAAATCTAAAACACATTTCCCCCTTAATACCAAAAAATATTAGTTTATGAAATAATTGATTTATCAAAACCAAAAAAAAATAAAATAATTGTTTTATAAATTATTTATGTAACTTCTATTTTAGCTTTATACCATATATTTGTCTGAAGATGTGTACCATCTATGTAACCATTAAAAATAAAAATAACATTGAATATCATAAAATTATCTTTTGAGAAAAGGAAAAAAAATAATAATCTAAATGTAGATTTCTTGATAAACCATTTTGATGTGTGATTACACTTATCTACTATTAACTAAAAAATAATTACTAAAGAAATATATGGTGAGTAGATAATATTTCATTATGTATCTTAATATTCTAATAATTGAACTGATTTGTATTATTTCTCTTAAAAAACAAGTTGTTGTTTTTCTCGCATACCATGAATTTGAAACCTCTCCTTTCATACATCACATACTCTTAGGTTATGTTCACTCTTAGCAGCTGCTCATACACACATCTGTCATCTGTCACTCAGACTGTGACAGGGATATAAGTTCACACCACAGATTCCACATACAAAAGTAGGAATACATGTACAGTCATGGCCAAAAGTTTTGAGAATGACACAAATATTATATTTTCACATGATCTGCTGCCCTCTGGTTTTTATGTGTGTTTGACAGATGTTTTTATCACAGACAGAAATATAATAATTACAAACATATGAGTAACAAAAGCTTATATTGACAGTTAAATGAGTTAATGCAGCAAGTCAATATTTGCAGTGTTGACCCTTCTTCTTCAGGACCTCTGCAATTCTCCCTGGCATGCTCTCAATCAACTTCTGGACCAAATCCTGACTGATAGCAGTCCATTCTTGCACAATCAATGCTTTCATTTTGTCAGAATTTTTAGATTTTTGTTTGTCCACCCGTCTCTTGATGATTGACCACAAGTTCTCAATGGGATTAAGATCTGGGGAGTTTCCAGGCCATGGACCCAAAATCTCTGTTTTGTTCCCTGAGCCATTTAGTTATCACCTTTGCTTTATGGCAAGGTGCTCCATCATGCTGGAAAAGGCATTGTTGATCGCCAAACTGCTCTTGGAGGGTTGGGAGAAGTTGCTCTTGGAGGACATTCTGGTACCATTCTTTATTCATGGCTGTGTTTTTAGGCAAGACTGTGAGAGAGCCGATTCCCTTGGGTGAGAAGCAACCCCACACATGAATGGTTTCAGGATGCTTAATAGTTGGCATGAGACAAGACTGGTGGTAGTGCTCACCTTGTCTTCTCCGAATGAGGTGTTTTCCTGATGTCCCAAACAATCGAAAAGGGATTCATCAGAGAAAATAACTTTACCCCAGTCCTCAGCAGTCCACTGCCTGTACCTTTTGCAGAATATCAGTCTGTCCATGATGTTTTTTCTGGAGAAAAGTGGCTTCTTTGCTGCCCTCCTTAAGACCAGGCCTTGCTCCAAGAGTCTCCGCCTCACAGTGCGTGCAGATGCACTCACACCTGCCTGCTGCCATTCCTGAGCAAGCTCTGCACTGCTGGTAGCCCGATCCCGCAGCTGAAACACTTTTAAGAGACGGTCCTGGCGCTTGCTGGTCTTTCTTGGGCGCCCTGAAGCCCTTTTGGCAACAATGAAACCTCTCTCCTTGAAGTTCTTGATGATGCGATAGATTGTTGACTGAGGTGCAATCTTTCTAGCTGTGATACTCTTCCCTGTTAGGCCATTTTTGTGCATTGCAATGATGACTGCACGTGTTTCTTTAGAGATAACCATGGTTAACAGAAGAGAAACAATGATGCCAAGCACCAGCCTCCTTTTAAAGTGTCCAGTGGTGTCATTCTTACTTAATCATGACAGATTGATCTCCAGCCATGTCCTCATCAACACCCACACCTGTGTTAATGGAGCAATCACTGAAAAGAGGTTAGCGGGTCCTTTTAAGGCAGGGCTGCAATGATGTTGAAATGTGTTTTGGGGATAAAGTTCATTTTCTAGCCAAATATTGACTTTGCAAGTAATTGCTGTTAAGCTGATCACTCTTTATAACATTCTGGAGTATATGCAAATTGCCATTAGAAAAAGTGAAGCAGTAGACTTTGTAAAAATTAATATTTGTGTCATTCTCAAAACTTTTGGCCATGACTGTATATTAACCCAAATAATTGTATCCTAATTATCAATGCGCATTGTAAGCTACTAAATTTAATATCTTAATATTTCTTTGAATATTCCCCAAATACACATAACAAACTTTGTGAACCATTTATAGATAGAAGGACTCATAAGAAAAATTAGGTATGAGCTGTTTCTATATACTTGGTGTAAGGGTTTGCAAACTGTAATTGAACCCTGGAACTTAAGAGGCCTAAAAAAAAAATTCTTTGACTTGCAAAGGCTGAGCTCACTGAGGCTACAAACGCTTTAAGTTACAGCAACCACTGAAATAGGGATATATGGTAATTGCCTTATTATTAGAACAGTTTAAATGTCACATGTGTGACTGTCATGCAGTAAGAACATATTCCCATGCAAATAAATAACTTCAAAATGTTAGCAACACACAAAAACTAAATTTAGATTCAGTTAGTTACATACTATTTCCTTTTAAGTGTTAAATATATAAAAACATGCAGTTATTACAAATTCCTGTGTGTGATGAACTGGCACACGGTCCGCCACACGGTAGCCCGGGGGTCACGGCTTGTGATCCCACCGCTGCCACCAATATGTGATGAAACGGTGCACACACACGACGGCTGCTGCCGTCCGACACGGTAAACTGCAGGGATTTATAATTATCCCACTTCCACTTAGGAACTTGCAGCTCTCTGGCGCCCCCCTTACCCTCAGGTCAGTCAGGGAACTGCACCTAGGATAATCAGTCGCCAGACGGGTCACTTGGATGTGTGCTGGCTATTGGGCACGCTGCAGTGAGGGAATTATAATTACTCCGAGCCGCAGCCGGGTAATACACTTATAATACCCGCTCCGTCACTGCCAACGCCACCCCATATGTCAACACTTTACACCCCTTCTTTTAAGCTGCCACCAGCTACGGTTTTTCTTACTGAACAATTTATCAATAGGGTCCGTAGCAACCCCAAAACAGTAGCGTAGTGCTTCAGGCACGTGCAAATTCGTTTATAGAGCAGGACAAACAAACTAATAAATTTATAGGTTTATTCCTTAAAAAGACAGGCAGTGCTTATACAATATAAAAAGATGGAACAAACTGAGACAATATCGTTATGTACAATGCAGTTATAAAATGAAATAGGATTAAGAATGAAAATCACTCACATGGTTGTTAGATCATTTACAGGCAAGCCAGGCTGGGGGGAAGGAGCCACACGTCATAGTTCATTTGCAGGACAGCACAGCGAGGACTCCACAAGGGGGGCTGAACTGCAAGACTTGTACCTGGGGGCTGCTGACCTCACAAACGAGGATGGTTATTCTGGCCACCTCCCCCGGCTGCAAGCTATGGTTTGAGCTCTGCAATATCATAAGGTCCATAACTCAGCGGGGAACTCTAGCAGAATAATGGCAGACCTATCAATGATCTTGCTTTGAAATAATGGTTCAAATGAACCCAAACTTGGGTGACATAGCTCATGGGGCACCCGAGAATTCCATTTCTCGGGCTCTGTTGGAGTTACGGGTTCACCGGTACCACGGGAACGATGTCCGTCGGCGCATGGTTCAACACAGTGACGTTCGTGTTTCTGACGCAACTTCCCACCGTGTTATAAGCAAAAAGGATGAATTCTCCAAAATGGCTGCTATAGGACTTTTGAAGGGTTTGGGAAGACAAAAAAAATTCCTGAGGTGGGAGGGATGAGAGATAAGTGAGCTGCAGAGAGAAGGAGGGAGGGGTAACTTTGCCCTGTGCTTGCAAACGGTGGGGTTGTAGTTCTATGGGGAAAGTTCTGGAAACAGCACCAGAAATGAAGCTTACAGTATCATGACACCTCCCCCCCTTAGAGGGCGCTACGGAGGCATGACCTCTCGGTAATCCGCCATGCGCACCTCAGTGGGTTCGCCACGTCGGGACAACCCATCAGCATTCCCATGATCACTGCCTTTCTTGTGTTGTACGGCAAAATCATACTGCTGCAGGGCAAGGCTCCAGCGTAGCAACCTACCATTGGTTCCGGACACTGTGTGCAGCCAGCTCAGAGGGTTGTGGTTGGTGACCACCTTGAAGGTGCGCCCGTACAGGTAGGGCTGCAAACGTTGCAGTGCCCAGACCATGGCCAGGCACTCCTTCTCGATGGTGGAGTATGCCACTTCCCTTGGCAGAAGTTTCCGGCTCAGGTACAACACGGGGTGCTCCTGGTTCCCCGAGTCAACCTGGCTGAGTACAGCACCGAGGCCAAATTCGCTGGCGTCAGTCTGTACCAGGAATGGCCGACTGCTGTCGACGGCTTTCAACACTGGAGAGCTGCACAGGGCTGTTTTCAAAGCTCGGAATGCCGCCTCACAGCTATCTGTCCAGTTGACTGTTTGGGGTAGACCGCCCTTGGTGAGGTCCGTCAAGGGTTTTGCAATGGCGCTATAGTTCGGTACGAAACGCCTATAGTACCCTGCAGTGCCCAGGAAGGACTTCACCTGCTTTTTGGTCCTGGGGGTGGGCCAGGACATGATCGCGTCCACTTTCTCGGGCTCTGGACTCATGGAACCCCCACCTACCCGGTGCCCCAGGTAGTGGACCTCCCTCATGCCCATCTGGCATTTTCCCGGCTTGATGGTCAGACCTGCCTGGTGAATACGCTTGAGCACCTCCTGGAGATACTGAAGGTGTTCCTCCCAGGTGGAACTAAAGACGGCAATGTCGTCCAGGTACGCCACAGCGTACTCCTCCAGTCCCTGAAGCAGGTGGTTGACCATCCGCTGAAAAGTGGCAGGGGCATTCTTCATGCCGAAAGGCATGACCGTGGACTCGTACAGTCCAAAAGGAGTGATAAAGGCGGATTTCTCCTGCGCCGCAGGGCTCAGGGGAATCTGCCAGTATCCCCGGCTCAAATCCATGATGGATATGTACTTGGCATTCGCCAACCGCTCCAGCAGATCCTCGATGCGTGGCATTGGGTGCGCATCAGAGGTAGTGATGGCGTTGAGCCCCCTGTAGTCCACGCAGAACCGGGTGGTCCGATCCTTTTATGGCACGAGAACTACAGGTGAGGCCCACGCGCTTTTGGACGGCTGGATCACCCCCAGCTGCAACATCTCATGGATCTCCTGGCGCATAATCTGCTGCACTTCCTCAGAGATCCGATAAGGTGTCCGCCGTAACTCGGTCCTTCCGGGTCGGTTCGTGAACTCGGCCCGGAAGGGTTCCAGAGTGGTCAGCAACTGCAACCGCTGGGAGACGGTTAGCGAGGCATTTACCTCCATGTCAACAATGGACCCATTGGCATTAGCTTGGGCCAGCATGTCTAGGAGGGGATCCTCTTCCCCGTCCTCGGGCAGATTGCAGACCGGTAGGACGCAGGCTTCACGTTCGTGATGGGCCTTCATCATGTTGACGTGAAAGGCCTTGCGCCTACCCCGAGTGTGGTCAAGCGTGACCATGTAGGTGACTGGGTTGAGCCATTGGTGCACGACGTACGGGCCTTCCCAGGCTGCCTGAAGCTTATCCTTTGGTACGGGGACCAGCACCCACACCTTTTGACCCACCTGGTAGGTCCGCTCCCGGGCGTTCTGGTCGTACCAGTGCTTCTGGTCAGCCTGAGCCTGCGTCATGTTGCCATGCACCAACTGCGTCAAGGTCTGCATCTTGTCGCGGAAGCGCATGACATAATCCACGATGGACACTTCCGTGGGGTTTGGCTCATCTTCCCAGGATTCTCTTATCAACCCAAGGGGCCCCCGGACTCGCCTACCATACAGGAGCTCGAAGGGGGAGAACCCCGTTGAGGCCTGCGGGACTTCTCTGTAGGCAAATAGCAGGTGTGGGAGGTACCGCTCCCTATCGCGTCCCTGGGTCTCAACCAGCATGCGGAGCATCTGTTTGAGGGTACCGTTAAAGCGCTCACACAAACCATTGGTCTGTGGGTGATACGCACTCGATACCATACGCGTCACCTGCATTTTGCTGCAGAGAGCCTTCATTAGGCGAGACATAAATTGGGTCCCTTGATCGGTAAGCATCTCCCTGGGAAATCCTACCCGTGAAAAGATGGTCACCAGTGCATCCGCCACCTTATCTGCCCTAGTTGAGGACAGAGCTACTGCCTCCGGGTACCGGGTAGCGTAGTCTACCACAGTAAGGATGTATTGCTTTCCAGAGCTGCTGGGGGCGGCCAGCGGGCCCACAATGTCCACCGCGATCCTCTGGAAAGGCTCCTCTATCACTGGCAACGGGATCAGGGGAGCCTTAAGAGCAGGCCCTGCCTTCCCCACTCTTTGACAGGTGATACAGGAGCGGCAGTAGTTAGTCACATCTGTCCCCATCTTGGGCCAATAGAAGTGCTGAGACAGCCGTGCCTTAGTTTTGCTGATCCCCAAGTGTCCAGCGAGTGGAATCTCATGGGCAATCCTCAACAACTCACCTCGGAACTGGTGGGGGACGACCAGCTGTTTTTCCCTCAACCACTCCTTTTGGGAATCTCCGGGTACTGTCTCCCGGTACAACCTTCCTCGTTCCCAGAACACCCTCTCCTTATCAGTCACGGAGGTGGGCGTCTCGGCGAGGTGCCTCAAGTTCTCCAGGCTCACATCTGAGTGCAGAGCGGCCTGGAACTCCTGGCTGGAGGCAGCCAGAAGTGACGTCAGGGTTCCTTCCTCACTGGGATCCTCTGGGACCGGCTCTGGGTCCACCTCTGGTTCAGTCTCTCCTGTAGCGGAGGAGGGTCCAGATGGCAGGGCGCTACCTGCGATCCGGGCACTTTGACTGCGGGTGACGGCAGCTACATATGCAGTCTCCCCGGGGACTTCTACAGACCCATCAGCCTGCGCTGCTATGGGCTCTACCTCCCCATCCACCCCCAACACTTCAGGAGCAGTGCTACTTATGGGCCAGTTACCTTCCTCGGTGGCACTGGTCAGTGTCATGGCGTCACCTTCCTCACGGTCCCCATGCACCTCCCCATTTCCTTGAGCACTGTCGCTTGCTCCTGCTAGGGGTTCCTCAGCCGTCTCACTCCGCAGAGCGACGTGGCTGAACGCTCCTGTACCTGTGGACACATCTACCACTTCAGAGAAAGGGTTAACAGATTCAGATGGCACAGATACATCACTATCACATCATTCCTAGGGAAAGAAAGGTTATCGGTTGCATAATCACTTCGCAAAGCATTGGCAGGTAACACATTCAGTTTCCCATCATCATCAACATCATCATCATGGATAACATTAACCTTATTATCAGATTGGGGAGGGGTGTCAGGGACATAGTACGCCACCATCCTCCCCAGATCAGTCCCCAATAAAAAATCAGTGGGCAGGTTTTCGGACACCCCCACTTCCTTCACCCCGCTCCGGTACCCCAGTCAATGAAAACTCGGGCTATCGGCAAGGGGTAGTGGACGCCCCCAATCCCGGTGACAGTTAAGGTTTTCCCCGGAATCAACTCTTCAGGGGCCGCCAGTTCGGGTTAGATGAGGGTTCGTTCAGCCCCGGTGTCCTTGAGGCCTGTAGCAAGAGGGACCCCCACGCGGACGGGCTGCACGTTGTCATCAACCCTCCCCACCACACCACCCACCAAAAGAACAGAGGCGTTGGGCCCGGAGGCCTTGGCTGGGGGTTCTTCTGCCTCTCCGGACAGGTGGCGCTGATGTGTCCTGTCCGTTTACAGGAGAAACACTGGCGGGGGTCTGATGTAGGCCTGGCGCTGGCAAAGGGGATAGTGCCCCCAGAGGGACGACTGGCAGGGGCACTGGGGTTGGTTGCAGGCTTACCCCCTCCCCAGCGGGCGGTGGGCTTCCGCACCTCGGGTTTCCGGTTGGCCTCATAGCTGTCGGCGATCCGTGCTGTTGTGACCGCGTCCTCCGGTTCTCGGTCCAGGATGAACTGTCGGACCTCAGCTGGGCACAGATGCAGGAACTGGTCTTTGATCATCAGGTCTTTCAGCTCCTCAAAGGTGTCAACTGACAGTCCATGGATCCACTGGCCAAAGTGGTTCCTGAGTCCTTGCACCACATCGCTATAACTGTCGTGTGGGCCACGTTGGAGGTTCCGGAACTTCTTTCGGTATACCTCAGGGGTTAGCTGGTACTTGGCGATCAGGGCCTGCTTGATGGCCTTATAGTCACTGTCTTGATCTGACGTGAGGGAAGCGAACGCCTCCAAAGCTTTGCCCTTTAGCCCGGGGGTCAAGTACCTGGCCCATTGGTCGGCAGGCAGCTGGTACTGTCTGCAGACTTTCTCAAAGGCCCGCAGAAAAGTGTCCAAGTCTCCGTCCTTTTCCATCACGGGAAAGTGCTCCGGCCGGGGCTTGGGACTCTGAGCGCTGCTGGGCACACTGCTCTGGGCTGTGGAGGGCATGCCCCTTGTCTGAGCAGCTCCAGTTCATGGGCTCTCTGAGCTTCCCGCTCGGCTCTCTCGGCCTCTCGCTGGGCTCTCTCGGCCTTTCGCTGGGCTTGGCGCTCGGATATCTCAGCCTCTCGCTGTTTGGCCTCTCGCTGGTCGGCTCTCTCTTGAGCTTTCTGGATCAGCTTCAGGCGTTCTTCATGGTCGTCAGTGGAGAGTCCCTCCAGGGCCGCCTGCAGGTAAGGGTCCATCCCGCCCTGGGTGTAAGCAGTCAGGGGTTGGGCCTCTGCTCCTGCGGCACCACCTTGGCTTGGGCCGGCTCCTGCGCCCTCCTCGCTCTGAGCGTGGTCCCATGCCATCAGGGCCTGGATCACTGCGGCCTTGGTTTGGTCCATGGGGACAATCTGCCTCCACTTGCATATGGCCAGAAGAGTTTCCCTGCTACTCCGATTATACCAGTCGAATCCCCTCGTAGCCATGGTTGCCAAATAAAAGATAGGATAGAAAAACAAAGAGAAGGGAGGGGTAACCGCAAGTACACACAATTGTCTCAGGACTAATAAACACTGAGTCTGTTCTCCAAAACTTTAGTTACAGGGTCCCTGAAGAACCGTGCAAGTTTTTTAGTGAATGGAATGATTGCTCAAACCAGATCACTAATGCTCTATAATCCCACTGCTCAGCCACCAATATGTGATGAACTGGCACACGGTCCGCCACACGGTAGCCCGGGGGTCACGGCTTGTGATCCCACCGCTGCCGCAAATATGTGATGAAACGGTGCACACACACGACGGCTGCTGCCGTCCGACCCGGTAAACTGCAGGGATTTATAATTATCCCACTTCCACTTAGGAACTTGCAGCTCTCTGGCGCCCCCCTTACCCTCAGGTCAGTCAGGGAACTGCACCTAGGATAATCAGTCGCCAGACGGGTCACTTGGATGTGTGCTGGCTATTGGGCACGCTGCAGTGAGGGAATTATAATTACTCCGAGCCGCAGCCGGGTAATACACTTATAATACCCGCTCCGTCACTGCCAACGCCACCCCATATGTCAACACTTTACACCCCTTCTTTTAAGCTGCCACCAGCTACGGTTTTTCTTACTGAACAATTTATCAAGAGGGTCCGTAGCAACCCCAAAACAGTAGCGTAGTGCTTCAGGCACGTGCAAATTCGTTTATAGAGCAGGACAAACAAACTAATAAATTTATAGGTTTATTCCTTAAAAAGACAGGCAGTGCTTATACAATATAAAATGATGGAACAAACTGAGACAATATCGTTATGTACAAATGCAGTTATAAAATGAAATAGGATTAAGAATGAAAATCACTCACATGGTTGTTAGATCATTTACAGGCAAGCCAGGCTGGGGGGGAAGGAGCCACACGTCATAGTTCATTTGCAGATCTCTTAGTCAGGACAGCACAGCGAGGACTCCACAAGGGGGGCTGAACTGCAAGACTTATACCTGGGGGCTACTGACCTCACAAACGAGGATGGTTATTCTGGCCACCTCCCCCGGCTGCAAGCTATGGTTTGAGCTCTGCAATATCATAAGGTCCATAACTCAGCGGGGAACTCTAGCAGAATAATGGCAGACCTATCAATGATCTTGCTTTGAAATAATGGTTCAAATGAACCCAAACTTGGGTGACATAGCTCATGGGGCACCCGAGAATTCCATTTCTCGGGCTCTGTTGGAGTTACGGGTTCACCGGTACCACGGGAACGATGCCCGTCGGCGCATGGTTCAACACAGTGATGTTCGTGTTTCTGACGCAACTTCCCACCGTGTTATAAGCCAAAAGGATGAATTCTCCAAAATGGCTGCTATAGGACTTTTGCAGGGTTTGGGAAGACAAAGAAAAATTCCTGAGGTGGGAGGGATGAGAGATAAGTGAGCTGCAGAGAGAAGGAGGGAGGGGTAACTTTGCCCTGTGCTTGCAAACGGTGGGGGTTGTAGTTCTATGGGGAAAGTTGTGGAAACAGCAACAGAAATGAAGCTTACAGTATCATGACACTGTAAATAAAGAAATAAATCCATGTAAGAGAATTTTTCCCGATTAAGTCCTACTTTGAAGTGAAAATTCTAAGGATAAATAAGAGATAAGGTTAATATCATATACAAAAACAAAACAATTGCAATGTCTTATACATATGTGTATTGGCTTTAATGTAATTCTAAATATTACTGTAGTTTATTTTAATTATATCACTATAGATATAGATATACAGTTATACAATCTCTACTTATACAAGTATACTATATACTGTATACTGTATGAAATATATATATATATATATATCTACAAAAACTGTGAACTACAGGATTATATTTGTAAAATAATTACAAATAACTGAATAATATATTGTATATCACTTTTACACAACATATAATTCTCATTTTCAGTCAATTCCTAAACCAAATCTTATTTCTTTGTCAAAAATGTTCTGAAAAACTCTGTTAATCATTCCTTTTTTTAATGATTGTTTGAGCAGCTCCGATAATGAGCTGTAAACTGAAGACTCAGCTATGTCTCTCTGAAGAATCATCTGTTCCTGTCTGTCAATGTCCGCCATTTGTCTCTTTACAGAGAGGTCTGAACTTTGAATTTTTAACTCTTTTTGCAAAGTGGATCATTGGATCATTTCGTAAGGTTTATAACAAATATGTAATTTTCTTCCTATGTCATAGATTTGATTACGGGGATGACTCAGTTTAGGAGATTTTGACACTGGCTTTTGAAAATATTTTACTATGTCTGTTTTTACAAAATTAGCATGATTTATTTTCCTTTCACGATTCTCATGTTTTCTAGCAAAATCAAGGAATTGCGCACATTCAAATAAAGTATCTTTTTGTGACGCAATAACACGAGATACAGAATTTAGGAATCCAAATTTGTCCACAAAATACTTTATCATTGATTGTGTTTTGACATTGGTAATTAGAGTTTTGTACAACCTTTCAAATATGGACATGAATGTAAAAGTACATTCTTTCCGACTAATCCTTAATTTTTGAAGAATATCAATATCTGGACAATTTTCTTTTAATGCACAGAAAATCAGAATTTTCAATCTGTCTTTATCATCTAGATCTCCATGTAATTCATTATCAAAAGTCAATTTTAATGTTAAACGTCTGGAAAAGGTTGCAGGAAGCCACAATTTAAATAATTGATTTTTCTCGTCATTACTTAAATCAAGCTTATCAATAAAACCTTCAAACCTTTTTAGAATTTCTGCATACATGGATTTTGTTATCATATGCAGGAATGATTTTGCATAATTTTAACAAATTTTTCCTAACTTTAATTTGGAGTTGGGCCTGTGAATTGTCTTCTTTTTTTGGTGGCCTTTGTACATCTTTCCCTCGTACTCATCTGCATCAGTTCTGAAGTCTCCTCCCATGTTCCCTCCTACATCAGTTCTGAAGTCTCCTCCTATGTTCCCTCCTACATCAGTTCTGAAGTCTCCTCCCATGTTCCCTCCTACATCAGTTCTGAAGTCTCCTCCCATGTTCCCTCCTACATCAGTTCTGAAGTCTCCTCCTATGTTCCCTCCTACATCAGTTCTGAAGTCTCCTCCCATGTTCCCTCCTACATCAGTTCTGAAGTCTCCTCCTATGTTCCCTCCTACATCAGTTCTGAAGTCTCCTCCCATGTTCCCTCCTACATCAGTTCTGAAGTCTCCTCCCATGTTCCCTCCTACATCAGTTCTGAAGTCTCCTCCCATGTTCCCTCATACATTAGTTTTCAAGTCTCCTCCCACAATTCCACCATCTTTTTTTACATCAGAGACAAGGTCACCTTGAGTAGCCATTACAGACACATGTCCCACATCTTGCTCAATTTCCTCATTACAGTCAATTTCGGGAACATCACTAGTATCTTCTGACACTATTTCTACACAGTCATCTTTAGATTTCTCTAATACAAACTTGTGAAATACATGAACCAACTGTAATATATTTTTCAATTTCTCTCTTTCTCTATTAAAGGACACCAGCTTAGATTCTAGCTTTAGATTTTCCATTTCACATTCTGCATATAAGCTGAGCCATAAAACTTCTAAATTAGACTGATCTACAGACATAAATTTCAGTCTACTTTGCTTAGAAAAAGAAGTAATGACATCCATATTTCTTACCTTGAAATATCTCAGCTTGTAGCTCCTTTCTTGGACAATGGCCTCTTGTCATCAGCACGTCTGATTCCTGTAGTACGTCTGCCAACTTTAGTCCTCATTCATAGGTTCTTTCCTGATCCTGAAATATCGTAGTGTGATTTCTTTGATGACTTGCACATCTGACGTTCTTTTGCTTCTATTCCTCCCCTTGCAAGTTTTCGGAAATTCACACTCTAAAAATCAAGTGTGACTGGCTGGCTCTCCAAAATGTTAAAAATGCTTATTTTAAGTATATTTTTCCAGGACTTGTTACCAGATGCGATACTTTAAAGAAAATGTCACGTTTCTTATAAAAAAAATGTAGTGGTTTATTGGACTGTCCATCAAAAAAACATCATTACAGGAAAACATAAAATGAGTGAAATAGTTACGAAAAGATTGTCCATTTGTCCATAGCAAAGCTTGTACACATCTTTCCTTGGTGTCCTGAATGGTAAAATGACATCTGTTTCTCTGCAGCGTCTTAAGGAAACAACACGTGGTTACATGGCAGCTGGCTGTTCATTCATCATAGTTCTTGTCCCATGTGTCTGTGGAGTGAGTGAGAGAGCAAGAGCCCCCCTCCCTTCGTGCAGTCATTATATATACGTCCCTTAGATCATGTGGTCTCTGTATATGGAGTTGCCACTTTACCATACAGAAATAGCATCTGTAATGTCAGCTGAAAGTCAATGTACTCAGTACAGAATTGAGTGTAGAATAAATCCATAACCAATAATTAATATTTAACACAAACACAACTTTTGTGAACAGTGTCAGGCAGCTGCTGCCAAGACTAATAATGTAATGGGATCAGAATTGCTGATGACAAGAAAAGTTTTTCTACATACAAGTCACCAAAGTTATTAAAGAAATGGGTGGACTGCAATACCAAAACAGGTTATTAAACGGGGTTATTTGGTCTGGAGAAAGAAATGCTAAGAGGTGATATTATTTCAATGTACAAATATAAGAGGGGACAGTACAGAGATCTGTATAATAATCTTTTTAAACCTTGGCCTGCAACAGTGACAAGGGGCCTCCTCTATGTCTAGAGCAGTAAGCCAAAATGGAGAATACATGAAGCAGAGTAATAAAATAATTCATGGAATGATTCATAAAAGGCAAAGCCCCACTAGAAATTACCCTTTTCTATCAGGTCAATAAAACTTAGCTTTTATTGTACTAAATTAAAAGTTATTTTATGGTGTGAAAATTAAAATGACAATCCTAATTTGCCATAAATAGACTAGATTTTTTGATAATAAGCGGGTGAAACAAGTAGTGAACATTTCACCAATTTTCTAAAATGTAGTAAATATATTTCTAAAGGTGCTATTGACATGAAATTCTCTGAAGATGTCAGGAGACGGCCTGGAGCCTATGGGCAGGAACTGTGCACAAAATAAAATAGTTGCTAGAAAGTCATAATACAATACCAAGACCCAGAACACCACCGAGAAAAAATATACGAACAAATACCCAAAGATGTAAATGTGAAAAATACAATTTTATTAGTGAACACATATAACAGGGGTAAGGAAACAGAGGGGTAGAGGGGTCAATTGACCTTACACCAAATGTTGGACAGGGGACAGCAGGAATCAATTGCTTAACCAATATTGTATAAAAAGGGTAGTGCAAAAAGTATTCATATATAAGTTGGACATTTATAGAAATATTGCACCAGTCCCAACAAAAAATCATTACTAATAGTGAACACGTGCTAGTATGGCTATGATAACATTGATATATCACAAGGCATATTTATGGTTATAAATTGCAGTTCACAGTAATCATAAGCAATGTGGATATACTACATATCAGCATAGTTTGAAAATATAAATTGCAATAGCCATAGGTAATGTGGATAGACTAAATGTCAGCAGGATAGACATGGTCCATGATTCAATGTAGTAGCTCCCACATATTCCCTTAGCACGTGTACAGCAGTGATAACCTGGTGCGCCCTCCCCGACGCGCGTTTCGGCAGATTGCCTTTCTCAAGGGGTGATGGGAAATAGGGGTGGTGAAGTATAAAAAGAGATAGCCCACCAATAGAATAGCCCAGTACAGAACCACGTGATCCAAGCGTTTGATTGCCTACAGCACAGGTAATTAGTCCTAAAAAGGCATCACATTGCTATAGTTACAAAATGTAATCACTTCCTATGCGTCACAGTATCGCGAGACTTCCATATTCTCAGCTCGTCCATAGAGACGCGCACGTCGCAATAGCAGCGCAGGACGCCAGGCGGCGTCGGCATCATGGTCACCGGTGACGTCACAAGTGACGCCCACAGGAACATGAAGATGCCGAGAGCCGCCAGGCGCACAGCGTGCCACCGCGCATGCGCGTCAAGTACGAGGACAACTAGGTAAGTATAGATAAAAAAATGAAATATACCGCCCAGTAAATATGTCAGCGATATAGGGGTAAATTGACACATAGAATGGACATACAGAGTCGGTTTCAGCATCATGATAATAATAGCAAATAGTAATATAGAGGGCAATCAATACAATAAGAATAATGAATGAAAAAGCATGATAAGATAATACCAAACTATCAATATGATAAACATAATGAATATAGTAAATATATGAGATGATGAATCGATATGATGAGTTGATGGTAGCTTTGGTCCACATAGGGATTCAATAGAAGTCCAAGAAAATAGTAGTATGACATCGACATGGTACAGCAGGGATATAATGTAGGTGGGAATGTACTAAAAAAGGGGAAATACAATAAAAACAGTAAAAATCAACGAAACAACACAACATAAGAAATAAAGTCATTTATAGTTCGTATTCGCGAACATGTATTGGGCATACAGGCGGCGGCCGACCATGATGATCCTACCACACTTAGAACCATACCAAGACACTTTAAAATCCATCACGGATGTGATAGCTCGTTGATTCGATTTAGGGGCATCGATATAATCGAACCGGGCATACGCGGTGGCAATTTAAGCCAAAAATTGGCACAGCGTGAAACACGCTGGATATGGACCTTGGATACTGTCCATCCGAAAGGACTGAATGAGGCCATTAGTTTTGTTCCGTTTCTTTAAAATCAAGTGCTGGTATTTGACTTTATTTCTTATGTTGTGTTGTTTCGTTGATTTTTACTGTTTTTATTGTATTTCCCCTTTTTTAGTACATTCCCACCTACATTATATCCCTGCTGTACCATGTCGATGTCATACTACTATTTTCTTGGACTTCTATTGAATCCCTATGTGGACCAAAGCTACCATCAACTCATCATATCGATTCATCATCTCATATATTTACTATATTCATTATGTTTATCATATTGATCGTTTGGTATTATCTTATCATGCTTTTTCATTCATTATTCTTATTGTATTGATTGCCCTCTATATTACTATTTGCTATTATTATCATGATGCTGAAACCGACTCTGTATGTCCATTCTATGTGTCAATTTACCCCTATATCGCTGACATATTTACTGGGCGGTATATTTCATTTTTTTATCTATACTTACCTAGTTGTCCTCGTACTTGACGCGCATGCGCGGTGGCACGCTGTGCGCCTGGCGGCTCTCGGCATCTTCATGTTCCTGTGGGCGTCACTTGTGACGTCACCGGTGACCATGATGCCGACGCCGCCTGGCGTCCTGCGCTGCTATTGCGACGTGCGCGTCTCTATGGACGAGCTGAGAATATGGAAGTCTCGCGATACTGTGACGCATAGGAAGTGATTACATTTTGTAACTATAGCAATGTGATGCCTTTTTAGGACTAATTACCTGTGCTGTAGGCAATCAAACGCTTGGATCACGTGGTTCTGTACTGGGCTATTCTATTGGTGGGCTATCTCTTTTTATACTTCACCACCCCTATTTCCCATCACCCCCTTTAGAAAGGCAATCTGCCGAAACGCGCGTCGGGGAGGGCGCACCAGGTTATCACTGCTGTACACGTACTAAGGTAATATGTGGGAGCTACTACATTGAATCATGGACCATGTCTATCCTGCTGACATTTAGTCTATCCACATTACCTATGGCTATTGCGATTTATACTTTCAAACTATGCTGATATGTAGTATATCCACATTGCTTATGATTACTGTGAACTGCAATTTATAACCATAAATATGCCTTGTGATATATCAATGTTATCATAGCCATACTAGCACGTGTTCACTATTAGTAATGATTTTTTGTTGGGATTGGTGCAATATTTCTATAAATGTCCAACTTATATATGAATACTTTTTTGCACTACCCCTTTTTATACAATATTGGTTAAGCAATTGATTCCTGCTGTCCCCTGTCCAACATTTGGCGTAAGGTCAATTGACCCCTCTACCCTCTGTTTCCTTACCCGTTATATGTGTTCACTAATAAAATTGTATTTTTTACATTTACATCTTTGGGTATTTGTTCGTATATTTTTTCTCGGTGGTGTTCTGTTTCTAGCGAATATTCCCTATAATTATCCATACAACTATTCATATATTATGATTCAATTTTATTTAATTTAATTTTGTTTATATAGTTGTATTTATTCATGAAGTGGTATCAAATACCAAGACCCAGGCAAGTGTTTTGGAAGGCCTTATACAGTGGCGTGAAAAGTATTCACCTCTCCTTGGCTTTTTATCTATTTTTTTTTACATTACAACCTGTGTTTAAATATTTGTGTAATCCGATTTGTGTGTGATGCATTAGCACTAAATAGTTGAAGTTGGTGAAGTGAGAAAAATATAGGCATAAATTAAATTTATGGGATCAAATAACTAAAATTTTGCATGTGCATATGTATTCACCCCTTGAAGCCCCTAAAAATTTATGGTGCAAGCAATTCCCTTCATAAGTCACATGTTTAGTGATAGGACGTCCCTTTGTGTGCAATCTGTGTCACATGGTCTGTCAGTATATACACTTAATCTTTTCTCAAAGGTCACAGGCTGCAAAACTATTAAGCAAGCAGCACCACTAACCAAACACCACGAAGACCAAGGAGATCTCCAAACAACACCATGAAGACCAAAGAGATCTCCAAACAAGTCAAGGACAAGTTGTTGAGAAATACAAGTCAGGTTAGCTTATAAAAATAAAAATTCCAATCTCTGATGATCCCATGTAGACCATTAAATCCATTAACAGCAGAGGAAAGAATATGGTACCACAACAAACCTGGCAAGAGAGGTCGCCCACTAAAAATCTCAGGTAAGGAGGGCGTTAATCAGGCAGCAGAAATACCAAGGTAACCCTGAAGGAACTGCAGAGCTCCCAAGCAGTGACTGCAGTGTTTTTTCCATAAGACCACAATAGGTCGTACACTGCATGGAGGTGGCCTTTATGCAAGAGTGCGCAAAATAAGCCTTACAAGCAAAAATTGTAAGGCTCGTTTTGAGTTTGCCAAAAGACATGTGGGAGACACCCCAAATGTATGGAGGAAGGTGCTGTGATCAGATGAGACAAAAATTGAACATTTTACTGACCAAGATAAATGATATGTCTTACGCCAAACCAACAGCTCATTGCCCCAAGATGTAAGGTTCTATGTATATATTCCTGAAACTCAGTTTGTTCGTCAGCCATTTTACTTTCTGTCTTGCTGCAGCTATCTTGCCCTCAGTCAAAATGGAGTTTCCAGCTTGCATGTTCCCGCCCTGATTCTCTCCTTTGCTTCTTAAGCAGCCACAGCTGAGCAATCAGTGCTTCAGAATCTAGCCTGCAGTGAACCTGTGACTTGACTCCTGTAAGCCTTGGACCTTGTACTCCAGCTATTCCTCTGAGGAACTCTGAAGCACTTGTAGACTCTGAACCCTGCTCTTTGAAAGACCCACGTTTGCATGGACTTACGGTAACAGAGAAGAAGATCCTGAATCTGTATTGGAGAGTGATTGCTGAGCTTGGATTACTCTGGCCTGCTGTGTCTCCTGTTTCTGTGTCTGCAAACTGTGTGACTATTTCTGCCAACTTGTATGAAGTAATACAGGACTTTTCTATATCAAACCTGTGTCTCATGTATGTTCATCACACCCAAGCACAAGACGCTATATGAACTGTACTACATACATTACAAGATTCTGAAGCCAAAACGTTAGTGTCTGCTGGGTCTGGAAAGGCTGTGTCTGCTGTACTGTGGATATCAGACGTCCGGTTGTACTTTCTGTGATGACAGTGGTTGTGACTTCTCACAACCATTCCAGGTGAGCAATTCCCTTAAGTTTTTTCTTTTTTGCAGTGTTACCACAGGTAAACACTATTTTTTTTTTTTTTTTTCTCCTTTCCTCTTTTTTGTCTGCTGTAACTCTGGATATCAGATGTCTGGTTGAAACTTTCTGTGATGATAGTGGTTGTGACTTCTCACAACCATTCCAGTAATCCTGTCTTAAAAGATCTGGAAAATGGAGGCCCGCATAAAGGAACTTTGCGGAGTGACTGATAATATCCTTGCAGATTTGCAGAATATAAAGACCCGTTTTACAAATCTACAGGAACTCAATAATCACAATTTGCAAGTGGTTGGACAGACTACCCAGGATTTGCGAGCCAGGATTGAGGTTCTAGAGGGCGAGTCCAGGCTCCTGCCGTAGCCCCGAGTGCTGGGATTCCCAAGTTGCCCCCTTTTCGTTTTGGCGGTGAACGTGAGAAATTCAGGGGATTTATTAATCAATGCAATCTTTTTTTTTCTGCACATGCTTCACAATTTCCCACTGAACGATCTAAGGTGCTTACTATAATTATGTTGCTTACCAACAAGGCTTTAATGTGGGCAAACCCTCTGATTGAGACTGAGGATGATTGTTTGAATCACCTTGATGATTTTATTTCAGCCATGGGGCAGGTGTTTGATGACCCCAATCGAGGTGCAACAGCTGAAGCAGCCATGTTAGCTTTGCGCCAAGGTAAGCACTCGGTAGCTGAATATGCCTTGGATTTCAGGAGATGGGCCCTTGATACCACCTGGGACAGTTCCGCCAAAAAATCTATTTTTCGAAAGGGGTTATCTCCACTGATTAAGGATGAACTTGCTCGTGCCGACCCTCCCACTGCGTTAGGTGACTTTATTAACTACTGCATCCGTATTGATACTCGTCTGACTGAACGCAGGCAAGAGAGATGGTTCGAAAGCAATCGTACTAACCTTTTCCTACCTTCCTCTCCAGCTAAGGAACCTTTGAGTAGGATTACACGGGAACCTGAACCTGAACCCATGCAGGTAGACTCTTTACAACGACGGGTTAGTGATGCACGCAAGGAACATCGTTTTAAGGAGAATCTATGTTTCTATTGTGGTAAGTCAGGGCACTTCATTATAAACTGCCCCAGCCGTTCTCGTAAGACTACTGCAGCACTCATTCATTGTGAGTGTTGCGAGAGGGGATCTGTCAGGTCCGAGCCTCAGGCTCCAGAGAGATCTGCAGCAACAGATCTTGATTTCTCGGACTTAAACTCCGTTACCTCTGAGGACGTTGACTGTGTAAACGCTGCCATTTTTCAAGTTTCCTCAGCGGTGTCCCAGCTGAGTTGTAAGAAAAACAATTCTCATTGCTTTCTTTCCATCAAACTCTGGGTTGACTCAGCTTGGGTGTCTAGCTCTGCTATGATCGACTCAGGGGCAAGTGGAAATTTTATGGATGTCTCCTTTGCTCTGAAACAGGGAATACGTTCAGTGAAGAAGGCTACTCCAGTACAGATGGAAACTGTGGATGGCTCCCTGCTGACCTCTGGACCAGTGGATCAGGAAACAGAGCCTTTGAGGGTTCTTATGGGTAAAGATCATCAAGAGAAACTGTCCTTTATGCTTATCTCTTCTCCCCACTTTCCCATTATTCTAGGGCTACCATGGCTGCAGGCTCAGAATCCTACCATTAACTGGGAGACCAAGGAATTACACTTTCCAGAGAAACAGATGAGTCCAAAAGTTTCAGCTTGCTCTGTTCCTAAAGGAATCATGTCAGTCCCTGAACTACCAGCTGTATACCAGGACTATGTGGATTTATGTGACAAGAAGAACGCTGACCAGCTTCCTCCTCACCGTCCATATGATTGTCCAATTGAATTATTGCCTGGAGCAGAGATACCTTTTGGTAAGATCTACCCCCTGGCGAGGCCCGAGCTAAAGGCTTTAAAGGATTACATAGATGAAAATCTAGCCAAGGGCTTCATACGCCCCTCTTCATCTCCTGCAGGTGCACCCATTTTCTTTGTAAAGAAGAAAGATGGATCTCTGAGACCATGCGTAGACTATAGGGAACTCAATAAGTGTCAGGAGTCGAACCCAGTACCTCTTGTCCACTGGCCAGCAGCTCTACCATCTGAGCTATTCTGCTGGCTGCAAAGTTCCTTGCTGAACCCAGATACCATTGACTGTTCTTCCTGATTGGCTACACCTAGTGCTCTCTTGATTGGGCCTCTGATTGCCAATTACACACCCTATATAAACCTGGCCCTGTGGGTGTGTCATTGCGAGATTATTGAGCTCCAAGCCTTTAGTCAAGCGTTTCCTGCTGATCCATTGCTACAAACACTGCTCTCCTGTGAACCGACCTCGGCCTGCCTTCTGACTACGCTCTCCGCCTGATCCATTGCTACAAACACTGCTCTCCTGTGAACCGACCTCGGCCTGCCTTCTGACTACGCTCTCCGCCTGATCCATTGCTACAAACACTGCTCTCCTGTGAACCGACCTAGGCCTGCCTTCTGACTACGCTCTCCGCCTGATCCATTGCTACAAACACTGCTCTCCTGTGTACCGACCTCCGGCTGCCACCTGACTACGTTATCTGCCTGCTCCTCTGTTACCGAACTGCCTTTCCTGTGTACCGACCTCCGGCTGCCACCTGACTACGTTATCCGCCTGATCCATTGCTACAAACACTGCTTTCCTGTGTACCGACCTCCGGCTGCCACCTGACTACGTTACCTGCCTCTGCTTCCCCTAGTGTTTGCAGTAACATCGGCTCCAACCCAGACGGGATCTTGACAGAATAATCTCGCGCCAAAATGGAGTCCGCTGTGAACACCCTGAGACGGCAAGTTACGGAGCTTCAAAGTTTTTGTACGGACTCTCAAGGAAAATATGCCAAGTTACAAACTGATTTCACGGCGATACAACAGGAAGTAATTGAGCTACAAAAACAACTACTGGACGTGCGCAATTCAGGGTCCGAATCAAATGCGCGGCTGCCGCTGCCTGCAAAGTTCAGTGGGGATCGCAAGCAGTACCGAGGATTCCTCAATCAATGCCGCATATACTTCCAGATGCAACCTGCTCCCTTTACCAGTGAGAGGAAGAAAGTTTTTTTCATGATAAATCTCCTGACGGATGAAGCTCTTGCTTGGGCTTCACCTTATGTAGAAAAGGACTATGCCCTCCTTAATGACCTGGAAGCTTTCATCGCAGCTATGAATCAAGTTTTTGATGACCCAAACCGCTGTGCCACAGCAGAAACCAAATTACATAATTTGCGCCAAGGACGTCGCTCTGTTGCGGAATATACATCGGAGTTCCGTCGCTGGGTGGCCGACACCACCTGGAATCCAGCAGCCCAGAGAAGTCAATTTCGACGAGGGTTATCAGAACCAGTGAAAGACGAGCTTGCCAGGGTTGAGACCCCTGACCAGTTGGAGGACTTTATTCAACTATGTATCCGGATTGACCAGAGACTTACTGAAAGGAGAAAGGAGAGACTGCGAGCACTTGGGAATAGCCCTGGCTTCTCATTTTCAGCATCAGACCACCAAGAAAAGACGCAAGTTGTGTCTGAACCGATGCAGATCGACGTCATCCGAAGACCACTCTCTGCACAGGAGAAGGAGAGGCGACGTGCAGAACATCTCTGCCTCTATTGTGGGGACCCTGGACACTATGCCATCAACTGTCCTAACAAAAGGACTATAGCCTTTACCAACAACAGGTCTGCCAGCAATACGGACCTTTCTCAGCAGTCGGATTCCATCTTGCAGACTATCTCATCAGTAACGCCAGAAATAGACAAAATACATACCACATCATCTCATTTTGTAATCCCCATTCAGGTTGTAATGGGCACCCAAAAAATACAATGCTCTGCCCTGTTGGATTCGGGAGCAGGAGGAAATTTTATGGACTTAAAATTTACACGTGATAATGATATTTCCAGTAGGACCAAATCCACACCAATTGAAATGGAAACTGTGGATGGATCACCTTTGTCTTCTGGACCTGTCACGCATGAGACAATCGAACTGGAGATTTGTATCGACCCGGATCATCATGAAGCTGTCAGTTTCCACCTTATTTCATCTCCGAAATTTCCGGTTATTCTAGGGATCCCCTGGTTTTCAGTCCATAACCCTTCTATCAACTGGGCATCAAGGACCATCACCTTTCCATCTGACTACTGTAAGAATAATTGTCATAAGGAACCCCCTGTTCTCCAACAAGTCCAAATCTCTGAGATTTCGCATGAGAAGGAAGAGAAACTACCACCTCAATATCAGCAGTTCTCTGATGTCTGCAGTAAGAAGAAAGCAGATCAATTACCTCCTCACCGTCCTTATGACTGTCCCATTGAATTGCTGCCAGGAGCAACCATTCCATTTGGACGGATTTACAATCTTTCCGAACCTGAATTGAAGGTATTAAGAAAGTTCCTGGATGAAAATTTAGAGAAAGGCTTTATTCGACCTTCCACATCTCCAGCTGGGGCACCCCTGTTCTTTGTTGAAAAGAAAGACTCCACTCTGCGGCCATGTATTGACTACAGAGAGATGAATAATATCACTGTCAAGAATCGCTACCCGCTACCCTTGATTCCTGAACTATTTGAGAGACTCCGTTCTGCGAAAATCTTTACGAAGCTGGATCTTAGAGGGGCTTACAACCTCATACGGATTCGCCCAGGAGATGAGTGGAGACCGCCTTCAGAACGAGATATGGACATTTTGAATCTCTTGTTATGACCTTTGGCCTTAGCAATGCCCCAGCCACCTTTCAACATTTTATTAATGATGTATTTCGAGATTTCTTGGACCAATTCGTTGTGGCTTATCTCGATGACATTCTTATATTTTCAGACACCTTGGAAGAGCATCGCAGGCACGTCCAGTTAGTCTTGGAACGACTACAGGAGAACCATCTCTACATTAAACTTGAAAAATGTGAGTTTGAACAAACCAGTATCCAATTTCTGGGATATATCATCTCCCCAGAAGGTCTGAGCATGGATCCCGGCAAAATCAATGCTGTAGTGGACTGGCCTGTTCCAAGAAATTTAAAAGACGTCCAGCGTTTCATAGGATTTGCAAATTTTTACCGAAAATTTATAAAGAACTTTTCACGGATCATACTACCAATTACTACACTAACAAAAAAGACAAAAGCATTTTTCTGGTCTCCAGAGGCACAGGAGGCTTTTGACAAGTTGAAAACTCTTTTTACGTCTGCTCCATTGTTAGTACACCCAAATCCTGAATTGCCATTTACTGTCGAAGTGGACGCCTCGGACTCTGCAGTGGGAGCTATTCTGTCTCAGCGAGTTGGGGACAAGATGCAACTTCACCCATGTGCGTTTCTTTCCCACACCATGTCATCTGCAGAAAAGAACTACGACATTGGTAATAAAGAACTGTTAGCCATTAAAGTTGCCTTCTCCGAGTGGAGACATCTTCTGGAAGGTGCCAATCACCCTGTGACTGTCCTCACGGACCACAAGAATCTTGAATTCCTCCGTACAGCAAAAAGATTGTCTGCAAGACAAGCACGATGGGCCTTATTTTTCTCAAGATTCAATTTTATAATCTCTTACCGGCCTGGTTCAAGGAATGGCAAGGCTGACGCCCTGTCTAGGATGTGTTCGGAACCTCAGGAGAGGTCTAGTAATGATGATACAATTCTAGGCCCTAAAAATTTTTTGGAAAAATTGCACTCTAGAGGACTAGGTAATAGAATTAAAGATGGATATCAAGAGGACTCTTTCCTTAACCATCCTTCGGAAGACGTCGATCTTTCATTCAAAGAGGGGTTTTGGATGCAGAAACACCAAATATATGTACCTGAATCTTCTCGCCTTGAAGTCCTCAAAAGTGTCCATGATTCTAAACTGGCAGGACATCCTGGAGTTGCAAAAACACAAGACTTACTACTTCGTTTCTTTTGGTGGCCTAATTGTAGGAAGGACGTGAGGAAATATGTTTCAACCTGTTTAACATGCGCACGAAACAAGACCCCACGATCGTCTCCTCTAGGACTCTTGCAACCACTCCCAGTTCCATCCAGGCCTTGGGGATCTATTTCCATGGATTTTATTGTGGAACTACCCCCTTCCAAACAGATGACCGTCATCCTTGTCATAGTGGACCGACTCACAAAAATGGCCCACTTTATTCCAACTGAAGGAATTCCTACTGCTGAAAAAACTGCAGAACTGATGATCAAAGAAGTATTCAGGTTACATGGAATTCCTGACAGCGTGGTGTCTGACAGAGGCGTTCAGTTTACGTCAAAATTTTGGAAGAGTTTCTGTACAGCCTTGGGAGTCACGGTGAATCTTTCTACCGCTTTCCATCCTCAGTCCAATGGCCAGACGGAGAGAACGAACCAGACTTTGGAGCAATACCTCCGTTGCTTCATTTCCTATCTTCAGGATGACTGGGTGGACTATTTACCAACAGCAGAGTTTGCCTACAACAACTCCATACATAGCGCTACATCTCAAACCCCATTTTTTGCTAATTATGGAGTACATCCAGTATTTATCCCTAATCTGCCAGTGAACACTCCCATTCCTGCTGTTAATGACAGGCTTACAAAATTACAGGAATCCCAGAAGGAATTATCAGAGATATTGCTCAAGACCCAGGAAGAATATAAGGAAGCAGCAGATAAACATCGGAGAGTGCCCCCTGCTCTTCAGGTTGGAGACAAAGTTTGGCTGTCCACTAAAAACCTTAAGACACATGTGCCATCCTCCAAATTGGGTCAGAAATTCATTGGACCTTTTCAAATTTCTGCAAAAATTAACCAGGTTGCTTTTCTCTTAAAACTTCCCAACAATCTAAAGATTCATCCAGTGTTTCACATATCCTTGCTCAAACCCTTCTGTGAAAACCCGTTTCCAGGAAGAATTCAGCCACCTCCTCCACCAGAAAGGATCCGTGGTGAAGAAGAATACATTGTGGATAAGATTCTGGACTCCCGAAAATTCAGAGGTAAACTGCAGTATCTGGTGCAGTGGAAGGGTTACGGACCAGAGGAAGATTCATGGGAACCAAGGGACAACGTCCATGCTCCTAGACTAACAAGAGCCTTTCATCAAAGGTACCCGGATAAGCCAGCTCCTGAGATGTCCAGAGGCCATCCTGGAAGGAGGGGAGTACTGTCAGGAGTCGAACCCAGTACCTCTTGTCCACTGGCCAGCAGCTCTACCATCTGAGCTATTCTGCTGGCTGCAAAGTTCCTTGCTGAACCCAGATACCATTGACTGTTCTTCCTGATTGGCTACACCTAGTGCTCTCTTGATTGGGCCTCTGATTGCCAATTACACACCCTATATAAACCTGGCCCTGTGGGTGTGTCATTGCGAGATTATTGAGCTCCAAGCCTTTAGTCAAGCGTTTCCTGCTGATCCATTGCTACAAACACTGCTCTCCTGTGAACCGACCTCGGCCTGCCTTCTGACTACGCTCTCCGCCTGATCCATTGCTACAAACACTGCTCTCCTGTGAACCGACCTCGGCCTGCCTTCTGACTACGCTCTCCGCCTGATCCATTGCTACAAACACTGCTCTCCTGTGAACCGACCTCGGCCTGCCTTCTGACTACGCTCTCCGCCTGATCCATTGCTACAAACACTGCTCTCCTGTGTACCGACCTCCGGCTGCCACCTGACTACGTTATCTGCCTGCTCCTCTGTTACCGAACTGCCTTTCCTGTGTACCGACCTCCGGCTGCCACCTGACTACGTTATCCGCCTGATCCATTGCTACAAACACTGCTTTCCTGTGTACCGACCTCCGGCTGCCACCTGACTACGTTACCTGCCTCTGCTTCCCCTAGTGTTTGCAGTAACATCGGCTCCAACCCAGACGGGATCTTGACAATAAGGTTACTATTAGAAACCGTTATCCATTGCCTTTAATCCCTGAGTTATTGGAGAGAGTGCGACATGCCAAAATTTTTTCTAAACTAGATCTTCGTGGGGCCTATAACTTAGTCCGTATTAGACCTGGGGATGAATGGAAGACTGCATTCAGGTCACGCTATGGACACTTTGAATATCTAGTTATGCCTTTTGGTCTGAGTACCGCCCCAGCCACTTTCCAACACTTGGTGAATGACATCTTCAGGGATCTCCTAGATACATTCGTGGTAATTTATTTGGATGATATTCTAATTTTTTCTAACTCCACAGAGGAACATCATGGACATGTGAGAATGGTCTTGGAACGTCTAAGACAAAATCATCTTTACATCAAACTTGAAAAGTGTGAATTCCATAGGACCGAAATTCAATTTCTGGGGTATGTACTGTCTACACAAGGAATTAGTATGGATGGAAGCAAAACCCAAGCCATCAAGGATTGGCCAAGTCCTAGAAATGTGAAGGAGGTACAGCGCTTCATCGGGTTTGCCAACTTCTATAGACGTTTCATTAGAAATTTCTCTGAGGTAGTGTCACCTATCACTCAACTTACCCGGAAAGAGTCTAGGTTTTCCTGGACTCCCAAGCCCAGGAAGCATTTTCCCGTCTAAAAGATAAATTTACCACTGCACCTATCCTAGTACATCCCAACCCCGAGCTTGCCTTCATAATAGAGGTGGATGCTTCAGACTGTGCCATTGGAGCTATACTCTCTCAGAGAACAGGTGAGAAGAATGTCTTGCATCCCTGTGCCTTCTTTTCCCAGCAGTTGTCTTCGGCTGAGAGGAACTACGATGTGGGCAATAGAGAGTTGTTGGCCATTATTGCCGCCTTCAAAGAATGGAGACACCTTCTTCAGGGAGCTGCACAGCAAATAGTCGTCCTGACAGACCATCGTAACCTTGAGTTTATCAGGTCGGCTAAGTGCCTGACTCCTCGCCAGGCTCGCTGGAATCTTTTCTTAAACCAATTTAATTTTATCATCTCTTATAGACTAGGATCGCGCAATGGAAAGGCTGATGCACTCTCTAGGATTTACTCAGCAGAGACACGTCCAATTACTACTCCTAAGACTATTCTTCCTGACTCTAGATTCCTAGGAGTAATTCATAATAAAGACCTACTTAAGGACATCAAGGAAGCATACCATGCGGATTCCTTTTTGGCACAACCCCCAAGGGACGTAAGTCTTGTCTTTAAGAATGGTGTGTGGATTCAGGGACAACGCCTGTATATTCCTGAAACAGTCAGATTGAGAGTATTGCAACTCATTCACGATTCCAAGATAGCTGGGCATAGAGGAATTCTAAAGACACAGGAATTTCTTTCTCGTTTCTTTTGGTGGCCCACTTGCAGGAAGGATGTTTTGAATTATGTCACTTCATGTGAGGTCTGTGCAAGATGCAAAACACCTCGCTCCTCACCAACTGGTCTGTTACAGCCTCTTCCCACCCCGTCCCGCCCGTGGGGATCCATTTCTATGGACTTCATTTTGGAGTTACCAACCTCTCAGGGGAAGAACACCATTCTAGTGGTGGTTGACCGTCTAACAAAGGCAGCTCATTTTATCCCTTGTGTCGGCTTACCCACTGCAAAACAGACATCAGATTTGATGATTAAAGATGTGTTTCGCTTACATGGAGTACCGGATGAGGTTATTTCGGATCGAGGGGTGCAATTCACTTCTAGGTTTTGGCAAAATTTCTGTGCAGCATTGGACATTAAAGTAAACCTTTCTTCTGCTTTTCATCCCCAGACTAATGGACAGACCGAACGAACCAATCAAACCCTGGAGCAGTATCTCCGCTGCTTTATCTGCCACCTACAGGATGATTGGGTGGATCTACTTCCATTAGCTGAGTTCTCTTATAACAACTCTCAGAGTGCCTCCACTAAACAGTCTCCTTTTTACTCTAATCTAGGTTATCATCCTAACATTCTACCACGATTTCCC